>CM040752.1:34338585-34408585 GCA_022829145.1 Albula goreensis
AGTGTCTTAAGTCACTGTTCCAGTGTGTGGATGGGCCCCACGGTCTGCATCCTGTTAAGGCACTGTTCCAGTGTGTGGATGGGCCCCACAGTCTGCAGCCTGTTAAGGCACTGTTCCAGTGTGTGGATGGTCTGCCCCACAGTCTGCATCCTGTTAAGGCACTGTTCCAGTGTGTGGATGGGCCCCACGGTCTGCTCCAGTGTGTGGATGGGCCCCACAGTCTGCATCCTGCATCCTGTTAAGGCACTGCTCCAGTGTGTGGATGGGCCCCACAGTCTGCATCCTGTTAAGGCACTGCTCCAGTGTGTGGATGGGCCCCACAGTCTGCATCCTGTTAAGGCACTGCTCCAGTGTGTGGATGGGCCCCATCCTGGTCTGTGTGTGGATGGGCCCCATCTGCATCCTGTTAAGGCACTGTTCCAGTGTGTGGATGGGCCCCACAGTCTGCATCCTGTTAAGGCACTGTTCCAGTGTGTGGATGGGCCCCACAGTCTGCATCCTGTTAAGGCACTGTTCCAGTGTATGGATGGGCCCCACAGTCTGCATCCTGTTAAGGCACTGTTCCAGTGTGTGGATGGGCCCCACAGTCTGCATCCTGTTAAGGCACTGTTCCAGTGTGTGGATGGGCCCCACAGTCTGCATCCTGTTAAGGCACTGTTCCAGTGTGTGGATGGGCCCCACAGTCTGCATCCTGTTAAGGCACTGTTCCAGTGTGTGGATGGGCCATCCTGTTAAGGCACTGCTCCAGTCTGCATCCTGTTAACTGCTCCAGGCACTGCTCCAGTGTGTGGATGGGCCCCACAGTCTGCATCCTGTTAAGGCACTGTTCCAGTGTGTGGATGGGCCCCACAGTCTGCATCCTGTTAAGGCACTGTTCCAGTGTGTGGATGGGCCCCACAGTCTGCATCCTGTTAAGGCACTGTTCCAGTGTGTGGACGGGCCCCACAGTCTGCTGGTCTGCTGAAGAACATGTACATTCCTGCTCTCTCCAAATTGACAGTGGAGGCTAAAGCAATGAATGTGCCTTGCGAATAAATCTGGGCATTCCAAATCTGAAGACAATGAGAAGCTTAAAAAGCATATGAAGTTACTTTTGAGCATGGTTGATGTAGGGATAAAAAAGCAACCAGTAAATTTCATTTGCAGGTGAGTTATTTGGATTCTTGATATAATCAACCATACTTACATTAAATAAGTCACTGGACATTAGGCTGATAATAAAGTTATAAAAATAAAGATATTTCATACCATCTCCAGATATGTGTTGCCTCATTGTTTGTGAAACATTCTGTATGTTCTGTGTCTAAAAAGACCAAAACATTTGCAGGATATTTATTGACTGATATTATAAAAATACTAAATTATTCATTAGTCCATGAGCTCAAAACTGTGTCTTAGACACAGCCCTTAAACTTGTAGCTCTTTGGAGAAAGCACTGGACTTAAGGCAATTAGCTAAAGCTTCTGAGTCAAACTTACATTTTCTCCAATATTATGAAGAAATAATTGGCTGACTTACCAGCGAAAAGAGTTCGACTAAAGTGCAAAAGCTGATATTTCCATTATGCATGAATTATAATAACTCTGGGTCTGGACACCCAAGAGCCAGTCACTGGAACTGCATCTTTTATTGTTTAACATTGACACCCAGTGGGCACAAGAGGAATTGCATGAGATGAAACCAGGTTTTAAGAGACAAGCGTTGCTCTGTCGTATTTAGCAATGTGATCATTCAGTAGTCTGTGCTGTTTACCAAGGGAGGGATATAAATATCTCTGTGTGTACACAAAACTCTTTCCTATTCCCGTAAATCCAGGCAAATCCTCTTCCATATAAGCCACAGCAGAAACTCCAAAACAGCCACTCCGTTATGTGTGCATGGGTCTGTTTATCCAAGCCTCCTTTTTTACTTCTGGATAAAAACGAGAAACACTGATGTCATCAACGTCATCTTCTGAGAAATCTGCCCCGCTCTGCCTGCAGAGGAGGACACACTGGAACTCCTGAGTATGAACACATTATAATTTCAATCACAAAAATGTTGCTTTTTCACAAAAATGTTTACACTGCATGTTTGATATTAATTTTATCAATGAGTATGACAAGGAGAACAAATAGTAAGCTACCAATCACAGCTGTGACTAAGAGAGCTTTAAACATTTTAAATACATCCTCAAACGGGTTTTTATGGCAGTAAATGTCATGTAATAATGTATACATAGAGAGGTACACGGTATAAAATGGGAAGATCACTGATTACTACCAATGAACATCATCATACAGCATGAGTAAATGGAACAAAGCCGGCCTCTTAATGAGTAACGTGTGAAGGTTAAACGAGTGGCCGAATGCTTTACTCACTGTATTAATCAAAGCAGAGGAGCCACTGCCTGCAGCAGCTGCCTGTGACCGCTGGTCTGGCCATTAGCGCGCGCGGTCAGCGGTCACGCTGGAATGAGGTGCAGGCTGCAGAGCTCGGCCACCCCTGATTGCGGACGGTGCTGTGGGCTGAACGGGTGATGGGTGAGGCAGACTCCACAGAGCTCTCCCGTCTGAGCGAGATCATTTATTTACCGGCCTGCTGGTGCATGCTCTCACATGTGTGTGTGTGTGTGTGAGAGGTGTGTGTGTGAGTGTGTTTGTGAGAGAAAGTGTGTGTGTGTGTGTGTGTAAGAGACTGTGTGTGTGTGTGTGTGAGTGTGTGTGTGAGAGTGTGCGTGTGTATGTGTGTGTGTCTGTGAGTGTGTGTAAATTGTGCATGTATGTGTGTATATATTTGTGTGTGTGTGAGAGAGTGTGTGTGTGTGTGTGTGTGTGAGAGAGAGTGTGTGTGTGTGTGTGTATGTGTGTGTTTGTGTGTGTGTGTGTGTGTGAGTGTGTGTGTGTGTGTTGCTTTAAATGCAGTAGGGGTGGCATTCTGGCTCTCTCTCCACAGCCTGTATCACACCAGGCTGTACACAGGAACACAGTGGCATGTAATCCCTGCTAACTGATCACCCTGCCTGGGCTGGGGGCCTGGCCGGGGCCCTAATGGGGGTCTGTGCTGTGGGCCCTGCAGAGACACAGGCGCAGGTCACCTCATTCCACCCACCCCACAAACCTGCTCAGGTAGGGGTAATTATTCATTTATTTATATAATGTAATGCCCCCTCCCCTCCGCCCTGCCCAGCTAATTACCCCCATGGCCTGGGGTCCCCCCCTGCATGTGCCAGCTGGCCCCTGTTCAGCTGATGCCTATTCATGGGTGACCGGGTCAGGCCGCTCGGCCCCCTGGGTAATTTAACCAGAAGACAGAGTAAACTGCTCGCCGGAGTCTCTCTCTTTCTCCCTCCCCATGCAGCCGGCTCATTTGGCCCGAGCACATTCCCAGAAAACCCAAAATTGCTTCGTAAAGAGTTCTCACAACACTTTGATTTGGAAGTGTTCCCAAAACACAAATGATGTTCAGTTGTATTTATTTTTTTTTACATATTTGTATTGAAGGTTCCCATAATGTTTTATTATGTTTACAAATACTGTGGTATTTGTTTTCCACAAATTATTTTGCAATGCTCGTTAAGTTATTGGAATATTATGAGATAACTACGTACTACATTCTAATTTTAATTACTTAGAAAGTTTGAAATAAAAACTTGCAATAACCTGTGTGAAATAACCAAGTGACTGCTCCATAGTGATTGTGACAGAGGTTACAAAAACCTTCAGTTCAGCATCAGAACGTTTTTCCCAAGAATATTACTCAAGGGACATTTTCTATGAAGTGCCATTTAATAAATGCTGTGCTTTGTGACTTTGTCCAGCACACCATTAGGATGTTCTTTGGACTTTCTCCACAACAGAACCAAAATAACGAACTCCATGGAAGTTCTGAAAGTCTCCTGGATTTGCACCTTGCTTTCTGTGGCACTTTAAGTCACATAAACATCACCCTGGTGGAACACCTGTACATTATTAAAAATGAAGACCCACCTGAAGTACTCATTGGGTGTTCCAAGCCAGTGTATCGCGATCCACTCACACCCTCCCACCCCCAAAAAAAAAAAAAAGGCAAACCCCTGTCTCTGATGCGCTTATCGCCATATAGCGAGTCTGTGGAATGAATTTCCCATACAGCATGACAGATGTCCAATTATATACAGCAGTTACAGCATTCAGGGTATTAAAGCTCACTGTGTACATTAGAAAATAGCGTGCTGATGCTACAGCTGACACTGACACTGGAGAAGTGCAAAGACTGGCAGATTATGTTTCTCATGTGTAAGGAGGTCCCACAGAGGAAGAGCTTATAGGCGCTCTGAGGAGTTGCCATGTGGCTGGTGTCTACATTAAATTTTGACAGTTTGGACTTTGACAGTTTAGGGGTGAGGGCGTGTAACAGAAAAATGGGAATGCCCCCCCCGCCCCTCAGCGACTAAATACAGGGAACCTCACCCCCCCCCCCCCCTCGCCCGACTCAGTTCCTCAGCAGCAACATAAATAAGACATAAGGGCTACGGTGCACAGTAGTCTCTTATCTGCAAATTCTTCATTTTCCGCATGGCAAAGTAGGGAAAATTGACTCCGAGTTTCTCCATGCAAAATGAGTTTTTATGCCATGCAATGCATGTGGGTACATTTGGGCGTGAGTGGGGGTGGGTTCGTAAAAGTCTGCTGGTGGAATGAGATTTGCTGTCGTAAGGGGTTGTTGAGCAGCGGCATTCAGAAAGCGAATGGCATTTACCCACCAGTCCATGTCGCTTACCCCTCACGGACGGGTCCGTCTCGCTCCGCTGAACGTCCATATCCGCCGCGCGGTGTCAAGGCGGCTTGAATAACATCTCTACCTCTTCATGTTTAATGTGTGGGGCCGGTTAACGAGGCTATGAAACCAGGACAGACATTCTGGTGTATTTCACCTGATCATGTGCTCCTGAACCGAAGCAGATTCCCTGTTCTAGTGTCCCATACACCAAGGTTACAGCGAAACCTCCACGCTCCAGGGCATGGACAGCAACTTTGTCAGCTTACTTTGACTCCAGTGCCTATGGCCTGTAGCCAATCCAGAGCTATGAACATGCCATCTGCAATGGCCCATAGCCAGTCCAATGCTATGAACATGCCATCTGCAATGACGTAACCTCTATCTGAGAAAATTATTCCCTTAATGGAAAAATTTATGCTGGTGGGTGTTGTATTTGGGTAAGCAGTAAGCTTTGCTGCGTGGTTAGCCTGTCACGCATTCCTCTGCTCATTGTTGATTGTGCTGCAGAGAGCACACACGGTCACCTCTAAATGCAAATTAAGCCATGGTGCCATAAGTCACGAGTTCCCGCACAACCAAAGCACAGTGTGTTGAAATACATACATTTTTCTAGAATGTTCCATTGTTCTGGGCTCATTTGTGGAAGTCACGAGCTCTCCACAAGCCACAATGGGAAAAGTGTGTGAGATGCATTCTGTGCATGACTGCGAAGCTAAACGGAGAGCTCTCCTCTTGTGCGTGTACGCACTCTGCTCTCATGCTCATCTCACTTCTCCCTTTGTCCCTCCACTGCATACACACACAGCCAACGGAACTTTCCTGCAGTGGCAGAAGTAATAAGGCCACAGTGTAGTCTAATGTTCTACCTTGTAACTCTGAGGTTGCAGGTTCAAGTCCAGACAACCCACTGTTTCACTCTTGACTTAAGTACTTCACCAGTTATACAGCTGTGTAAATGAATAGTGTAAGCCTGTGAAAACCACTCTTGATAAGCATTTTAATTATCATTGTAAGTATCATTTTAATGCTTAATGTCATTAATATAGTGATAGTACCTATAAGCATCTAAGGATCCTCTTTACAGAAATGAATCAAAATCACGCCGTTATGCAGATTGCTGTCTCAGCCAGGAGAGTTATTATTTTCTCTTCAGTGAAAAAGTATGATTCCTTCTGTTCTTTAAATACCTTGCACATGTCATCCATAAATATCAAACCTATTCGTCACAATCTTTTTTTTTTTTATCTCCTCCAGGGGTATGTGGACCCTGATATAAGCTGTAAAAAACACAGATTTCTTGCTCTGATTTCACTTTGAGGGGGAGGGACAGTAATCAGGTTCATGTTTTTTTTTTTTCATGTTCGTTTTTGGTGTGTCGAATCTCCAAGGTTCAATGTTATTGGCCTGTGCAAGAGTTAGGAGCTAGGTCCAGTGACGTGGGATGGTATTTTAATATCAGCTTGCTAGCTAGCAGGTTAGATAACCAAGTTATGTAATTTAGGTATATAGGTAGCTATCAAAAGCTAACATTACCGAGCTGCCTGATGTTATGATGGCATGCCTAGTGACTGGTCTCGATGGTAGTAATTTATTTTCATCATGCAGATCATTGAGGTACGGAAGTCAGAGTGTATTTAAACTTTGAAATGACCATTACCCATCCGTCATTAAGATGAGAAGTTATTGTTCCTCTTTACGGTACTTCAGGATACTCACTGCTGATCTCGCACTCATATTTCATGTCCTTTTGTTGAACTGGGCAGCAGGAAGTGAGCAGGGCGGGAGGGTTGATCCCAAGGTTGATGGCCGATCTTGATTTCATTTGCCTCTGTTATTGGACTGATGCGAAATACGGTAAAACATGGAACTGAAGTCAAGACTCTTTGCAGGCTCAATTCGAAACTTCAGGGTGGAAGAGATTGTGATTAAGCAACATCTTAATGTTTATCAGTCTGTATTTAGTTCATCAGTACATTTCTGAGGTCCCTTGGCCTGGTCCTGTATCATTATTTCAAGCAAAGGGACCCATGTTATCAGAGAAAATGGCTTCGTTATTAACAAGCTGTCAGTCATCGCTCGACGGGAGCAAAAGAGGGCGGCTACCGACCGACCCGAAAAACACAGATTTGAGACCAAGGGAGTGAAAAGTGGGTTTCTGTGGATCTGATGCACTTGTGTGCATGCCATATGAACATGGGTGGCTCAGACTGATGTACGACTGCCGATTTCTCAAAAGAAAAAGGTGTATGATCTACGGCGAATCGTTGTCAGAAGGTTGTCCGATCTCGTAATGACATTCGTACTTTTCCACCGAGGCGGCACACCCACGATCTCCCCCTTCCAGGCATTCTAAATCTGGGTCGAAAAGGGAACAAAGATAAGGAAAGGGAGAGGAGACTAAGCAAGGACTAATCGAAAGCTGGTGACCCGAGTGATTAAATGGCAGTGTTTCTCTGGAGGAGCGCAGAGCGGAGCCGGAAATGGCTTTGTTGCCATTTTCACGGCATTAAGCAGTCTCGTTTGCCAGGGATTCGTTTTCTCAAGTGTTTCTCTCTCACCGCATCAGCCTAAAACAGACAACTCCCACTTTCTTTGAAAACTCACATTAATAAAAATAACATATCCTTTTTTCTCCCAATTCACATGAGAAAATATTCCCTGTAATAATAAAACCTTATTGGAGAGCCCATCTTTACACGTTCCGATGTCTGTACAAATGCCCAATTTTCGATCGTTTTTTTCTTCTTTGGGGGAATATTATTTTGTGTATTGAAGTGAACATCTAAACCAGCTGCTGGTGTCTGTCAGGAATACAATTTATTGTCTCTACGCTGTGTCAGTTAGGGGCTTGTTCGTCTCGTTCGGCGAAACCGAGTTTCCATTATGTTTCATTTGTGGACAGTTTCACATTCCCTCAGGAAGCTATTTCCATCCAAAGTCACGGTTTATCTTCAATCTGCTTCTGTCTTCTGTCTATCTATCTGGTTTCACGTCCTCTTCTCATCTCCAGCCAGTTTACTGCAGTCTGTTTACATGCAGCCATTTGATAAATAAACTTAGGAATTTTGCCAATTTTGTTCAGATTCCAAAACAGCTCATTCAATAACTCCATTATTCATTCTTGAGACTCATCTTTGCTTATTGTTCTAAGGAAAATATCTGGGAGTTCATCAGTGTTTATTTTCAAATTATAAAAGTGTGCGTGTGGTATGGGTATTAATTAATAAAAATAAAATCAAAGATTGTATTTTAACTTCAAAGTCTGAGATTGCTATTTCGCGTTTGCTTTGGATGGAACATTGATATAGTGCATTTCAGGAGAGGAGTCCATGTTGTGCTTAATTAATGTTATCTCAACAGGGCAGCATTAGGCTAAAAATAACAGTATCGTCATGCAACTTGTAAACATTTTTGATGCATGAAAACAACAATGAAAATTGAATTTTTAAGGGGGTGGGGGAATCAGTAAAAATATTTATAAATGAATGACATTTTGGGAATCAAACTCGTCACACTCCAAAATGGTCGTCCCTGCAGTTTTCTTTGACACAATTAGCCCTTTTGTATGCTTTTGATTCAAATAGTTTGTCAGCCAGGTTCACTTGGGTGTAACCATCTGGTTGTTATGGTACGGAAACACAGTGTGTATGAACGGTGTAGCAGTGAAACTCACTAGCATGGCCTGCTACTCTCCTTGTGCAAGCAGGCAGCCTCTTAGCATAGCTGCATAGCTGCATAGCTGCAGTGTCTTACAGATGGCCGCCTGATGAAATTCTTACAGCCTGCAATTCTGGGGAAGAAGAATTCAGCTGAAATGGTACATTTGCCGTTTATCATGTCTATTTCAGGGCAACCTGGTCCTGTAATGTATTCCCCTTTGCTGCCCTTGGGATTTTCTTTAAATGGTAATTCAAACTGGCCTACAGCAGCTTTGTTGAGGGGAGGTATTTATGTAGTCCGAGCCAAAGAAGTTGCTAATGAATTATTAATGGATGGCACTGCTGTTTTTGGGTAATTTACCCCCACGTTTCTCCGTGATTTTAATAAAACGCCGGGGCTGGCCAACCAGTCAAACACAAGTCCATTCAGTATTCATCACAGAAGATGCCTGGAGTCTATTGCTGAGGCCTCCAGATTTATATAAGAAAAAAAAAAAAACAACAACAACAACAAAAACAGCAACAGAAACAAGTAGCGATGTAGGAAAATGATGGGAGAGTCTAGGCTGTGGAAGGAGAGATCCCTCTCTTATATACGCACATGCACACATGCATGCCCACACACACACACACACACACCCACACATGCAAGCACACCAACACATGTATGGACACTCATACACATATGAACATTTAACCACACCCCGTACACACACTTGCACACACACACAAACCCCAAGTATGTACATACATCCCATACACATGCAAACATAAGCATGCACACACACACACACACACACACACACACACACACACACACACACACACACACACTCACACACACACACACACACACACACACACACACATGCAACCACAGCTGAGCCCCCCCACACACACACACACACTTCATAACGGAACCTTCACAGCTGGCCTCTGACCTGAAATGTGCTGGAACTGAAAGCTGAAATAAAATCGATTGCTCCGGGCCACGTCATAAGGCCATGAAAAGACCAAGATCCAAAAAAAAAAAAAACAAAAAACATATCCGAGCAATGTGAGATCAGACAGACTGCCCAGCATCTGGGGTAGAGACGGAAGCTCTCCCTGCTGAATTCACATCTCTGCTCCTAATAAAATTCATCGTGCCTCTCGAGTGCTGGAGTGCATTCTGCTTACAGCGCTTCCATCGGCACTGGGGAAACACTTGGCTCCACGCGAGGCTATCGACAGAGCAACAAAGCAGGACGGCCTCACGCCACGCTCGGAAACAGCGCCAATGAAACGCTCTTTGTGCTCCAACCGCAGGTGCAGAAAATGGAGACATCCTCTATTATTGCCATTTCTTTTTTACTTTGGTAATGGAGTTGTACACGTCCTACTGGCCATTCCTGCTTCAGTCACAGGCAGGGCTTATAAATAGGAAAGTCGTGGGGCTCCAGAACCCCCTATGAAAAAGAAAAAATATATATTTGGGGATCCCCCATTTTATCATGATAGTAGTATAATTCTCTTTCCTCTGTATGGAGCTGTAGTCCATCACACCCCTGCCACTCATCTTAAGTGGTTCCTCTGCAATAAACAAATACATAAGCAAGTTTTTATTGGCCAATCACGCCCTCAGAAACCTCAGGTAACCAATGAGATTAAAGCCAGGCTATGGTAAAAAAATGCATCAATCCATGTATTCCAGACACGCTGTCGCAGACTGAGTGTGTGAGGTCCAGACACGCTGTCGTAGACTGAGTGTGTGAGGTCCAGACACGCTGTCACAGACTGAGTGTGTGAGGTCCAGACACACGGTCACGGGAGGTGAGGGAGAGTGGGGCTGGGAACAAGGGGTGGATTTTGAGTCCTGAAGCCCATCGCGTGAGAAGTCTTTCAGTGTGGGATTTGGGGATTGGGGGGGGAGGGTGGGGCCAGAGTAGTAGCTGAGGCGTGAGTGTGTTGAGGAAGGCTATCCTGTTAGCCTGCCTCCTGGGGCGGGCTGTGAGCGGGGGCGCGGGTGGAGAGGTGGGGGGGTTAGAAGGGGTCATGGCTGAGAGGATGTGGCATGTTTGTTATTTTAACATGCATTATGTATTGTGGGGTGAATGGCAGGGAGGTGGAGACGGTGGACTCTGGGGACGCCCATGGACTGGGCACAAGCGGGGGGATGGTGGCCTGGGAGCAGCAGGCGGCAGTGTGGTGCACAGGTCCCTGAATCTCAGGGGTTGCAGGTTTGATTCCCAGGCAGGGGTATTGCTGTCATGTAAGCAACTTCCCCTATCCGAATTGCCTTCACAAATGTCTAGCTGTCGCTAAAAACAAAATAAAAACCAAAATAAAATAAAATAAAAACCAAAGAACTGATAACTATTCACTCTGGAAAAGTGTACCTGATAAGATGTAGTGAACATAGAATCCAGCAAACATAGAAGAAAAGGTGATGCTTCATCTTGTGCAGCTGGTGGACATCCCAGGAACCCCCTACCACGATTCATTTTTTAGGCAGCTTTATTCCCGCACATGCTCAGCAGCCCTCCCTGCTTAATCATATAGAAATAATACAGAACTATGGCAACACACATGGGTGAGCGCTTGCTCATTTGTCAGTTCAATCATTGAACGTTCACTCTGTTTTTTTGAATATTTAGTCTGATATACTACATTGCCTGGTCTCAGGAATTGCAATCACTGTGCAATTTACTGTATGCTTTTTATTTTGTATGTACAGCAGAACAGTCTGTTGTGATGGGTTGTCTGCTCCACAGTGTGCTTGAGGTTTAATGTGTTATTTATGTGCTCATTACTGTATACGGTAAATTCCCTCCTGGGCAACAAAAGTCTTCATTTATTCATTAATTGGCCATCCCTCGTCATCCTCGTCCTCCTCCTCCATCGCCACAGAAAACAATGAAACGGTCCCAGTCTGGTAACTCAGCACGTAACTAGCACGTAGCTCAGAAGTGAAAATTAAGTGATAAGTTGGTGGATGGAAAACCCGCAGATCCCCACCTTGCCAAACGGGGAAAGCGGAGTTGCCAAACTCCAGCAGAGCTTTCGTTGGGAGATTCACATTTTTAGGATTCACTGTCTGCTTGACGCTTTTTAATAACCCTATTAAAACTCAGTTGCAGGGTCAGGAAGTGAAGTAAATTAACCTCCATCTGCACTTTACAATATAGAAACATATAGAGACAGTGACTCCAATAGCAGTCAATGGAGACAACTTCAGAACCAGGAAGTGTAATTTTGGGCATGCGGAGTTGTCTCCTGTGTCACATGTTTATAGAAAAAGACGCAAAGCAATGATGTGCTGAACAAGTTACTTGAAAGCCTTCCCCATTGCTAGCTGAGCTTTCCACATTTGGAACATCGCATCTGAGAAAACGCTTAGGCTATTTACAGTAATGTATTTTGTTAGAGAATTAAGATTAATCAATATGTGTGTGATTGTTTCAAGTAAGGTTATTATTGACTGACTTTTAGCCTAGGATATAAAGGGTAAAAATTTTTTTTTCACATACTCAGATTAAAGTTGAACACCAGTTCCATAAAATATTTTGTAATAGACTCAAACAAACAGCATGGGTGCGTCTCAGCACACGACCTTCCTCAGCACTGAAACGCATCCATGCTGTTTGTTTGCTTTAGAGTCTATTAAAACATTTCAGTGGTAAAGCTGTCCAACCTTTTCATCTGTGATTAATCCTTTTTGGATCCAGCACCTTATCGTTTCTTGTAGTTGGAGGTCAGTCCATTTTTTTTGTTTCTTTACGCATTTCCACACTTATTATATAGGATTATGATTCTCACCCAGACATGCTACACATTATTTACACCAATCTCCGCGACTCAAAATATAAAAATATACCAAATAACCTGCTATCAACAACTTGCAGGTTTTTTCAATGACTTTAACGGAGAACCCAAATTTGTTAAAAACTAATCAGGCATATATAAACAAACAGTTTTAATAAGGCAGCCATAACAGTAATTGCTCCCGTTTTGGTATACCTTCCATGAGACAGGCAGGAGGCTTCTTTTTAAGTGTATTGAAGCAAAATGGAAAATGTATGCAATATAATGTCCGGAGTGTTCATTGTATTTTGAGCTAAGATTAAATGTCACTAAATGAAGATAAATATTTAAAATATGCCGTCGAAAATGAATAGAATCCAAAATATGGAAATAGCGTTTCAGCCCACAACCTGCTTGCCCCTTGATCTGTGCCCTGCCTTACTTCCTGTTGACAAAGCATGCTGGGTAATCACTCAAAGGTGTCCTTCAGAGACACAGCCCATGGTAATAGTGTCTCTGGCAATACAGCTTGCAGAAACACATAAATTCTGATCATTGTTTTCATTTGCAATATTCATTATTTGTGTTGCACTGACTAAAACATATCTAACTTAATTAATCTTAATTAATCAACTAATCATGCACATCCAAAACGGCGGTTTCACTCGAACGAGGCGACTTTGAAAACTCCTTGCTCCGGTGCCAGTGATCAGCCGTCTGTTTTGCAAGGCTCACTTGATGTCAAACAAAGCAGTTATTCAATTTCGGCTGTCCCTGCCTACCTTATCTCAGGGTAAGCTTCAGTACACGTGGATCCTGGACCAGGAACCGTTCAAAAACACATCAGAGCTAAGGGCAGCATTTAGACTGCGACAACCCCTTAGTTTGGATAAACTTTGCGACTTGCTGGCTTACAAAAATGTTCCCTACGCACAATCAATAAAGAACAACTGAGGAGCTGCAGGAGGATAACAAGGTCAATATCTATATATAGTTTGTTCTTGTGAACTTTGTGTCTTATCAATGACTCAGATATGTTCAGCATTTGACTCAAGATCGCTCTAGATGTTTTGAAGCCCATCTCTTTCTCCCAAAGTGTAGGAGACCAAAATGCCCTTCTTGTTAAAGCAAATAGCAGCAGCATGGAACGGTTGTTTATAAATGTGTTATAAAATGTCCATTGTTTGTTGCTAACAGTTAAAAAAATTAAAAAGGCATTTATCTGGCTCCACCCAGAGCCAGGTCTACAATAATACAGCAAGGGTAGTTTACCAATTAAATATTTAAAATGACATCGTTATTTTTTTAGTATTTCAAGTAAATATCTTTTTTTATTAAGGATTCAGAGCAAATGGAACAGCCTACCGAGAGTGGGGAATGATCAAAAGGCTATCGCCATGGTGTTCTGGTGACATCACAAATGGAGAGAGTGTAAGAGTGGAGATTCTAAAAGCTAAAAAGATACTTCGGTTTTGCAGAGTGAAATTGAGAAAGAGAGGTTGTAGCGACAGAAAAAATATACAAAGAGCTTTGCAGAATTGCACAGTAGGTGTTAAACATTTAGTGTTACATTATTTCTTCCTCATTTTTGACCAGAGGAACAAGATTCATTTTTGACAGCTTGATATGACACTCCTACAAACCTGTTCCCTGTGTGTACTTATTTACTACTGAGATTAGTGATTTCAAAATGATAAAATCTGCTTCAGATCCCTGTGGACATCTGTGTCTGAGGAGACACCTTGTTTAGTCATTAGAATGTGAATTTTCTTGCTTTTATTGTGAGGATGTTAGGCTTAAATTACGTATTGATTGTGTTGATTCGGCCCATCCTATAAAACAACAAAACAGAGCACTAGAGTGGAACTTAAAAGCAGTCTGTAGCTGTCACGCAGCAAAAGGTCTTAAACGAACACTGGAATATTGAACACCAGCTTCAGTGCACTGGCAGGAAAGACACCGGCAGTCGGATGAAATATTCATATACGAACCCTTTTGATAAAAAGAAAGCAACGCAACAACGGTAGCAGTTGCCACTGTTTAAGCAGAAGGTGGGATTGAAAAAAAAAAAACCCCTCTGATGTCACTCACAGAAGGCCCCGTCTGAGAGGAGGCTCACCTGACATTGGCTCCCCTTGTTCTGCTCCGCACCGAAGTGGCAGAGTGACACCGAAACGAGGAAGCTCTGCGGCATGACGACAAACAAGGTTAGCAGCCAACCACAACGCGGACTGGCTTCCTCGCTCCAGAGAGCGCACCTTGACAAGATACATCATATAAATATGCGCATATCCAGGTATGAATCATTTATGCACCATCTCTCCTATTGGATGGAGAGAAGAAGAAGAAAAATAAGAAGAGAAAAAAAAAAACCGAGGCTTGCCTGAAAGTGATGTGATTTTCATTCAGCTCTGGGAGGAGGATAAAAAAAAAATGAGAAAAAAAGCGAATGCATGTTATCAGATTTTTTTGTAGTGCTGCTGGATCAAGAGACAGCCTCGTGACTTTAGGGGTTGCTGCATTTTCTATTCAAATGTCAGCACCGCCTCTGCCGCTATCGTGAAGTAGGATTACCGCAGACTCTCAAAGACGCACTAAGGCCAGGAGAGGCGGACTGTAGGTCCCGGTAATGTGAGCTGATTGTGCCGGGGAGAAGTGAATAGGTCACCGCGCACGTGGTGGGGGGAGGAACCTTCAGCGGCGATGCTCGTCAGAGCCGGGCCCCGGCCGCGCGGCGGCCTGACCGGGTCCTCCCGGAACATTCCCACAGAATCAAAGCCCAAGGCAATTATACCCCAGCTCCGCTCCTGGCTGGCTGAATGTCAGAGAGACACAGAGAGAGCGAGGGAGGGGAGGGACGGTGGCGGTGCAGTTTGATGGTTAGGGAGCTGGGCATGTGGCCTGCAGCGGAGGCTGCGGGTTTAAATCCCATTTCTATGTTTGCCCCAGATTCATACCCCAAAGGGCAAGTGTTTTTTTATGTTGTTGTACTGTTTTGTTTGTGCAGCAATATATAACAACACTTGGGGGTTGGAATTTAGGGGATTGTGGTTTGAGTTTTGTCTTTTTTAATTGTTGTAGATGATACTATGTGTAAAGGATGAAAACAATTAAATAAAATGGTGACAAAAAATCCCAGGTATGGCATTGCCATCGCACCCCTGCACCCCACCCAAATCACCCATCAGTGAATATCCAGCCGTATACCTGGGAGAAAATGCAGCCCTGTGTAAGTCACTCTGAATGAGGGCGTTTTTTTGCTCCTCACTGTGGCGCTGTAGTAAAGCTGTACTGCGTGTATGGGGATCTATGTCTGCACGCTAATATATTTAATGCATACTGTAGGCAGTGTGTGTGTGCCTTTTCATGTTCCTACTTAAAGAAATACATTTGCATGTGAATGGACGAATAAAGTATTATATCGCAAATGTCTAAACGGCGTAGAATAACTTTATTTTTCCCAGGGGGAATTATAGATAATGTCTTTTAGTAATTAAATTATATTAATTTATAGGCACCTGATCCCTGAGCACAAGCAGCTGGCATGCGGTCTGCGTCATGGTCCCACTGAATAAGTCTGGTTAAATAAGATGTGTGCATTATTTTAAACATGCAGATCCCTTGTGTTTATATGACATTATAAGCCTGATGCAGAGTAACTCACACAGTTTATTTACACAGCTGAATGTTTTACTGGACCAGTTGTGGTAGAGTTCCCTGCTCAGTCCCCTCCCTGGAAAGTGAACCAGCAACCTTCAAGTGTCAAGCAAAGCTTCCTAACAATTACACCAGACTAGTGCCATAACTTTCAGCTGCTCATTTGATATTGTGAGTATGAATAAGGTTGTCCTCTGATAGGTCCTGATCCAGCACAACTTATGCAGATTAAATTTTTAAGCATTACCCATTCGCAAAGCTGGATATTTTACTGAAGCAATTCAGGTGAAGTTATAACGGCGCAATGGAAATGCCCTTCTTGGGATTCAAACCTGCAGCCTCTATCTTACCAGTGCCCCCACCATTGAAGTACACAAACCTCCAGTTTGTGTCTGTGTGAGCTCAACTTGTGGACAGTGCTATGAAAAGAACCTCTAGCTGACATAATGTATTTGAGAGGACAGTGTATTCTGGGTTGTACTCTCATGAGTACATAAAATTCTATAACAAAATGGACTAAACTATAACAAAAAAAAACGCTGTCAGAGTCTGTCGGTAGCTATTTATATCTGTGATCAACTCACATATTTTGTTGAAGTTGCCAGTTTGTTAAAACCCCCAGTTCCCCTTGGTTTTTCCTGTTTTTCTGGAGGACTAGGGCAGGTCAGCTTGTGTTTGCTTTGATATTCATACCAGCATGCGAATCGGCCGAGCTGCTTCATCACCCGCTGTTGGAATGTCACCTGAAGATCTCTGTGCCTCGCGTCCAGGATGGCACGCCAGATTCACGGCCAACGGGCATCCTTCCAGCTCACTGAGACACCAACATGGACGAGAGCCTCCTGGTTTGGAGGAAATATACAGAAACAGTCTTTATTTTGTGAGTCCTGGGGTCTTGTTTTCACATTTGGGCAGAAAAAGAAAAAACAGACAGACGGTTCTTCCGAATGTGGCAGAAATTCGTTCTTTCAATTGAGCCTGAAGCTCCTCAAAGAAAGAAAGAGAAAGAAAGGCCAGGACAGCCGTGTTGTTTTCTGTTCCCTCAGTTCGTTCGCTCTTTTTTGCTGTCTGAATGAGCAGAATTCCGGCCGGTGCTGCGTTTGGCTCGGGAAGTGTTCGATCGTGGAGGTGCGCGCGGTCCCAGAGCAGACGACCCCGCGCAGATAAGGCGCCGGTCACGGTCGGCTTGGCAACGGGACTCGGTCTGACTCAGCGCACCCTAAGATCTCGTTATCGGAGCTGCGCGGTGAACCGTTACGCTGGGCCCGCTGGTAGCCCGCCCAACCGCCGCGCGCTTAGCGCTAAGTCCCCCATGTGGGAAGTACGAGAACGGTGTAGCGTTTCCAGGGAAACCAAGGCTAGTAAATGAAATCCTTCAGAGCAAGGTTGGGCAGGAGGGCCCTCACCTGTTTACTGATTCTTTTCCAACGTTTCCTCTTGTTTATTTACCTAACTTGTCTAATTTATCTATTTACATTATACACCACTTTAGCTACATTTCTTAAGGTCATTAAATGAGACAGCTAAAGACTGTTCATTTGGTTCTGTGTATGAAACATCTGATAATCACCTGATTATCTATTTGTTTCACCTGCCTGCTTGTTCACCTGTGTCTTGTTTGCGCAACTCTTTTACTTTGTTTGTTCTTGTGTTCATTGCCAGTTCGTCTCAGTGTTTTCTTGCCTGTTTCGTTACCAGCTCTAGTTTCTGAATGTTTATCTGCCTGACTGTTTTGACCCTGCCTGTTTTTGACTTCACTTTTTGGATTTTGATTGTTTTCTCTGCTGAGCTCTTTTGTGTACCAACCTTAGCCTGTTTACTCGTTTACTCTCTGGAACTGTGTTTTGCTACCTCTGCCGTGTCTCTCTGGTTTTTGACCCTGCCTGTCCCTGACTTAGATTTTGCTCTTATGACCGCACAATAAACTCTGGTTTACATCATCTGCGTTTGAGTCCAGCCTGATCCATTACAAGTTTTTACAGCAATGACATATATTGTGTCTGTATATCTGAAGTTCCCTGTGGGAAAAATAAAGTTAATCTATCCTGTAGAGCTTTTTAGGTGGCTGAAAAAAAATCCCTACAAACACAGCAGCTGAAAGGAACACACACCTGCGCTCACGCCTCACACCTTGTTGTAGAATGCCGCCAAATCAGTGCATGCCGTTAAGTTGTCCGACTGAACGTGAAGGCTGAACATGGCTGTGCTAGCTGAGTATCACCAATTACACGTGAGGAGCTGAAATCAGCTTTTCTCTCACAAAGTGAGTTTCTCAGAGTGATGAGCAGGGAGGAGCAGGGTAACAGGGAACTGTGGGGAGCCTGCTGACTGTGGAAGGGCCAGAGGAGAGAGCCCACATGGGGGGACGGGACAGGAGAAGCCACACACACACACACACACACACACACTGGGATGGAAGGGAGCAGACTGTGGTGAGGAAACCACATGTCAGCAGCATGTGAGTGTGTTTGCAGGGAACTGCTGCATGGCATGAAAGATGTGCTGAGAGTAGTGAGTAACAAAGGGGAGGAACCAGGATTTCATTGTGTGTGTGTTTGTCCGTGTGTCTGTGTGTGAGCATGTGTTTGTGCGTGTGTAAGCAAGTGTGCCGGTTTGCAGATGTGTGTGTGCCCTCATTTGTGTGTGTGTGCGTGTTTGTGTGTCCCTGCACTCTTGTGCACGAGTGTGTCTAAATCTGTGTAAAGCTTATGATCTTTATTGACACTCTGATGTGTATTGACCTGACCCACAGAGCCCTTTGTTGATTATATTCAGCTGTGAGTGCAGTGAAGTGTAGTGCAAATGCTTACCTGTAGGAGGTGCTCTCCCACTGCTCAACAAGGTCCACAGAGGAATGCTGAACTAGGGAAGGGGGGGTAGAAATAAATCTAACCTGTGTCAGTCCTACAACGTCTCTGTTGTAATATCTGTATGTTTTAGTAACAACTGGTGTTATTTTGTTGAGCAAGACAATAAATTAGATGGAAAAAATAAAAACAGGGGTCAAAGTTAAAGGTATATTTAGGGTACCCGACACACTGTTTTGTTAAATATTCACAGGAATAATTGCAGATGTTGTTAAACAACACATTTACACCCTGGTTGTGGATGTGGAGGGGCTGTATCGTTTCTCAGTCTGAGTTACGGCCTCCCTCCTTTATCATGTCTTCACAACGCATGAATTCACCCCGCTTTGATTTCCAAGCCGGAGAATAAATTCCAAGGGAGAGGGAAATAAATTCTGTCTGTGTTTGGCGTGTGTCTGAGGAGGATGTTGTACAGTCTCAAGAATTCTTCAACAAGCTTCGCGAGGGCTGTCTTAATAGGCCCTTGGCATATAATGCATTTTATCTGCTGCAGACAGTTCCCATTTCATAATTACACTGCTCTGCACTGAGCACTTTGCAGAACGCGTGTCACGGCTCTGTTGAACCTCCATTATGAGAGGAAGACTACGTCTTGTTTTGGCCTAAATAGTAGATAATCAATATTCAATATGTCTAATAATCTATAGGAAAATTAGG
The DNA here is from genome assembly GCA_022829145.1 of Albula goreensis. Classification (NCBI taxonomy): domain Eukaryota; kingdom Metazoa; phylum Chordata; class Actinopteri; order Albuliformes; family Albulidae; genus Albula; species Albula goreensis. The sequence continues at coordinate 34,357,949 of CM040752.1, forward strand.
AGCTTAGTATGGCACTTACTATGTGTCTGTTACAGTGTACCATGTGTTATTTCTGAATTCAGGGATATGATGCAATTGCACTTGTTGATGAACATAAACTCTGCTCAATAAGTCACTCTAAATGAAAAGTGCGTGCTGACTCACTGACTGACTGACTGACTGACTCACTGACTGACTGACTGAGGTGTAGATGTAAAATGCAGATATTCCTGAGTGTTGTGGAGTGATCTATTCAGGGTGTGTTTCACATTTCTGAGTGAGCCTCGCTTTTAGGGCACTGTTGAACATTTTTTTTTAAAATCATAAACATAATCCATCCATCATACATCATCTATGCAACCACTCACAAAATCCTCACGTCTTTCCAAACGCAGCGCCCGTTCTGACCTCTTCTGCTGCGGCATGTTGGAGGAGAAACACATCATCCTGAATGGGCCAAAGCTGGCGGACTCAGCTTGACTTTACGCATTATATTTTGTTGGCATTCCACCAGCAACTGAATTTATTTCTGGTGTTCTTATGATTTTTTTTTTTTTTTTTGCCTGAAAAAGAAACATATGTTCGCTGACGCAAATATGATGCACAAATGGATGTGCGTAGGTGCCAACTGACGCCAAGATGGAAATACTACAAGTCAAGTAAAGTTAGGCTTTCCTCTATGCTTTGCATGTCTGCTTTGTACATTTTGAAGCACACAAATATGATCTCATGAATGATCAGGTCAAGATCATTTCCAGCTCTCATATTTTTTCCCATTCTGTCAGAGAGCTTGACTGTGACTTGCCATGCTTTGGCTCATACTGTGGCTTCAAAAAAAGTATGGGATCCTGGAGTGACCAAACATCGTAGCCCCTGCTACGGTCCCAGCTGGAGCACAGCTATGCCAGGAGCCATAAAGGAAATCAGGACGTGTTTGGATCGGGTTTCTCCAGCTCTGGCCCGACTTGAGCAAACACCGAAGCTCCGAAATTGAGCCGGCGTGGTTCCGGGCTCTGGCTTGGCTGAGTCGCAGCGGTGCGACAGCGATGTTCTCCCAGGTTTCCCCCGACGCTGGCAGAGAATACTCGAATCTCGCCACTCCCGCAGCTGCCGCGTCTACAAAGACCCGCGTCTGAGTCGAGCCAGCAGGAAAATATGAACCAGCTGAAATTAAATCATGAGAAATAATCTGCTTCGTGTTTTAGAAACAATCAAACAGCGTAGCGCGGCTCTGCGGCTTGCATATTTCTGAATTGCTCTGTGAGATTACAAAAAGTAAGGCAGGTAAATGCAATCATTTCACTACAATACAACAATAGTTTTTTTTTCTTTAACAATTGTGCTTCCTCTTGGGTGAGAGAGACAGAGAGAGCGAGAGAGAGAAAACACCTATTCATTTGTGGTAAATTCAGGCAGACAATAGGCTACTGTTGCACCAATATGGTTTCAGCAGCTATTCAGAACCCATCCGCTTTGAAAGGAGCGGCTCGATTCAGTGCGTCTTTAACCAGGCGCAATAACTTAAATAAATGAGCCCCTCTTTATCTGGTACGAGCTGCATGCTTCTACACCTCTGAAAATCGCAGTTTCATAAACTGTGAATAAATCTGAGTGACTGCTCTGGATAGAGCCCAAATGCAGATTGAATTCTTTGTTTAAGCAAAGCTTGTGAGTACAATTTACTGTCTCATCAGCAGGCGGAGGGAATAATTAATAACCTATACATTCATGTTTTCTTGTTTTGTTTAGTTTGTACTTTTCTTGCTGAGAGAACTGGGAAATGACATGCATACATAAGGCCTATATATAAACTATATATAAACATATGTAAGGCCTATATATAAACTATATAAAACATATATAAGGCCTATATATAAACTATATATAAACATATGTAAGGCCTATATATAAACTATATATAAACATATATAAGGCCTATATATAAACTATATATAAACCTATATATAAACTATGCGCAAACATTTATAAGGCCTATATATAAACTATATATAAACATATGTAAGACCTATATATAAACTATGCGCAAACATTTATAAGGCCTACATATAAACTATATATAAACATATATAAGGCATATATAAACCATGCCACTACTGTACACATTACATGAGGATTGCCTTTCCAACAAAACAGTGCTCTGGGTCCACTTTCCAAACAGACATTCATCATTTCTATAGACGCATTCCATTGATTACAACAAAGCTAACGACAGGGATTTAAGACTTAGAGATCTACATTACAGCTATTAACAATGAAGATGAGCGTAAAAACGAAAGACATAACAGAAATAACAGCCTGCATATTAACCGTGCGGCGTGTAAAAGGCTCTGAGAATATAATCCAGGCTATCTTCCTCACTAATTGATGAGGTCGGGCAGCGTGTGTGTATGTGTGTGTGTGTGTGTGTGTGTGTGTTGGGGGAACGTTTTGTGTGATATTTAGACTGTGCAAAGGTGTAAATTGTGGGATTAATGCACTAATGGGAGGTCAGCAGCATGAATGGCGGACTGATTAACTCAGCGAACAGAACAATGGCGTTGAAGACTGCGCGCTTTCGCTGTCAAGTTCATCAGCGCTCTCTAATCCTTGCCAGGAGCCATGGTCAGCGCCCTTTAGTGAAACCAAAGTGGCCTCTCTGTGGTCCTCAAACAAAGCAAGCCGAACTGTTAATATTTCCATGTCCACTCCATATCAAAAGTTGTCAGAGAGCCATCTGGTTTTTGCACTCCATCAGAGTCTGTTAGAGAACAGCCTCTTTTCTGAAGTGTTATTGCGGGCTGGGGGGCTGGTCATTTTGACGACAGAACAGTAATGATTAACAAAGAGTGCTTTCAACAATTTCTCACAGTCGTCTTTTTTTTGTTGCTACATTTTACAATCTCCCTGCCTCCATTACCCACCCTACTCTGTAACAGAGCTACAAACCCACTTCCCACCCTATCTCTTTATTAGAAAATTGCTCCAAGTTTTTTTAAAACCGGAAGAAATAATAACCCCCATCGCGCAAATGATTATTTGCCTTCCTGTGGTTTCCCTTTGTTTTCCTGCCCCTGCATTGCCTCCCCTTTGTCTCACGACGTAAGCTATAGAAATATTGAGTGTGGATATTTGCTTATTTTCCCTCCGGCGTGTCGGGGGCCAGAAATGTCTGTGCGTGACAGTGAGTGATCCCCTCCTCTATTGGAAGCATCAGGCTCTGACTGTGACAGTAGTTGATGAATGCGATAGCCTGCGCCTCCCTTTCTCTGATTAAGGTAGATTTATGACCACAATTAAGCAATGATGAAAACAGACCTCTGGAGCACAATACCTCTTAAACGCTTCTGTTTCACGATTGGATTACCTGACCGAGGATATCATCTGTAGTTTGGTTCCCCTTTGGCATCGCTCGCGGCCCCCGAGGGCCAATCATTTTTGGGTGTGGGCGGGCCTGTCTCGGGTGATGTAATGTAATTCCTTAGAATGAGAAAGGGTGAGCGATAGGCCCTCATTGCGCTTGGGAGTGTGTCTCCTTACAGAGAAGCATTAAAGCCACTTAGTGTTATTGCACTGAGCTGCAGCTAGGCGGAATTATCACTGAATATGGTATACTGTAACGAATCTACTTAGTGTGTGTTTAAAACAGGATGGCTCAGTGCTTAGCACCGTGGCCTAGCACAGGGAGAAGGCCCCGAGTTTGGTTTCCACCATAGCCAGTGCTTTTCCATGTAAAGTTTGCACATTCACATGGGTTTTCTCCTGTGGTCCAAAGACATGCAGTTTAGGTGAGCTGTATTTGCTCAGAGATGTGTGTGTAGATGTTTGCCCGTGTGGCCTGGTGATGGAATAGCAACCTTCGCCCAGCCTTTCAGCAGATGCATGCCCCCCAACATGACCCTAGATTGAATGAAGTGGGTATAGATTATGAATGGATGGATGGACGTTTAACACACTGGCAGAATGTACTTTACCCTAGCTGGGCAAATATAAACTCTGGATTAGTGGGGTTCATAGCTGTACAGTACTATGACACTGATCAGGCTGGCACTCTGAAGTCAGATAATGTCTGCCCAAATTCCAGCCAAATTCCACGGATCTACTTTGTTAATCAACCCAACCAGATTGTTGGAAACTAATCTGAAAAACTGCAGAGTTCCTCCTCTGCAGCACTGAGCATGCTCAGGACTGAGCTGGATTAAGGCTGAATGGTTTAACGCACATGCCACCTGCTTCCGGGCTGCCCCATCGGGCCTCGGGCCGCCCCTGTGACAGGGTGATGTGAGGGGGAACCAGAAGGTTGTGTGGTTGAGTCCCCAGTGGGAAGGCACCGCTGTGCTCCAGGGCTGGTCTGATGAGGGTCGCTTCAGTAATTTCTCAGCTGTTTAGATGGATGATTCACCGTGTGCACCGCAGCGTGTGAGAAACATGCAAGTAAAGAAAGCAGCATCCCTCGGTTCTGCCGGCTCTGCGGCCTGCCTCCTTGTTAGTGACGGGAGGGACAAAGATGCAGTTTCTTTATCCCTTCCTATTTTCTCTATTTAACCTGAGATTTTCTATGCTACTGCAATGACCTTCTTCTGCAGACACCAGAGGAAAAAAAAACATATACTGTACACATGTGACTTGTCTGATTCACAAACTTGTTTCCACATAATGTAAGCATTGCCAGTTACATATTGTCTACACCACCAGAGGAACATGAAGTCAACATATATTCAGATTTTAGCTGGGTTAAGCTGGGCCTTATCTTTCCTGGCCGAGCCAGTTGTTGCCATGCCAACATGGAGGTCTGGCCGTATCTGATAATGGCAAGGCTCAAACAGGTGAAGGACTCAGTGCTGTACCTCCTCTATGGGAAAGCCAATATTATTCAAAGTATTCATTCAATGGCATGCACTTTATTTGTTTCTTTCAGATAATAAATTCATAATTTGTATTTTGCCCCAGTGTAATAACCTCGTATTGTTCTTGCCAAATTACATTTATATTCAAATCCATGCACATCTGTTGTATCCCTGTAGTGTGATGTGTTTTTGGTTGGTTTGAGATAGTCTTTGATATTGTATGTGTACTGCTATTGTTTTAGATACTTTAAGCGACCTTGGATAAAACTGTCTGCTGAAATGCACTCTAATGTTCCTGCTGCTCCAATGACAACAACTCTAAGCTGATTAATGTCACTGAAATACTAGCTCTCCTAATAAATACTATAAATACTTTGTTTTCTTCGCCTCAGATGTTTCAGCCTGCCTAATTCTCTGTTGTGGAGGAATGCTCCAGAACGACCACAGGAAACTATTCAGTGATGCTGAGAGAACCAGGGCTCTGTCTTCTGACATTACAGCCGGGGCACTTAGCCGGCCAGCATGGGCAGCAGAGGGGAGACCACAACAGCAGGCTCTGTGGTGATCTTAGGGATGGATCCTGTTCCCAAGGCGGCCCTGACTTGAAGGTGGAACACGCTGTGATTGGTTGTTTAATATAAGGCGGAGCTGCAGCTACGAGTGAGTTTTTTGTGTCCGGCAGAACGTCGGTGAAATAATAATTTTATATTTTATTGTGGTGATCTGAGATGAACCATATCAGAGTTCTGCATGTACAAATGTACCTGGCTACAGGTGTTCACCACTGGAGGTCATTAACCTTTACCTTTAGCTGTACAGTTATTGACTTCCCTAAAAGCTGCAGTCAGCTGGTAACAGCAAACTTCTACCTTCACTACAATTATCTGTCAATTGCCAGCTTGTTTCAGCAAATCAAAATGTTTTGTTGCTTTCAACAAAACCCATTCATTGGCTAGAACTAGCTAGAGTTGGTAACAATTTGGCGCCATTGGTGTCATTAATAGAAACTGACTGCATATGATGTTGACTCCACCCATTTCAGGCTTCGTGAAGCCTCACTGCTGGGACACACTGCCCCCTGCTGTACTGTACTGGAAAAACTCCCACTCATCTGGATTTCAGCAAAACGCAAGTGACAGATACCTCATTATGAAATATGACCAAATTCCAGGAGCGGTTGGGAGATTTTCCCTAATTCCCAAAACGATTACAGTATTTTCCATGCAGAATCCCACTGTCTACAACATAATAATCTATCCAAACTCCAGTGGCATCCTGATTAATCATTTTACTAATGAAAGCGTCCCCTCCCTCTTCCTTCCACTCTCTCTCCGACCCCGTCTCCGCAGCGGGACGGGGGGGAGGTGGGGGGAGGAAGGGTGGAGGGGGTCACGTAATGAATCCGTAATGACGAGACATACTTCACTCATTACCCACCCCTGTCCGGACAGAACCCGGCTCGCCGCGGAGAATGGAAGCTAATAACCCCAGATGCTGTCCCAATTACGCACAAATTTATTTTGCCGTACTTAATATTCAAAAGGCCCCCAAAAGCTAATGAAAAACTTTGAGCCTTATTATCTCCCCATTCATCCCACGTGAGATTGCTGGAACTCTCAATTTTATTTATTTGTTTTTGCTAATTTTTATAAATTAATATTTGACGAAGGGGGGTGGGGAGTTAAATAAAAGTTAACACTGTGTTGCTTCCTTCCTCACATCTCCAAGTAAGTACTGCAGTCTACAGAATGTTTTCTTGCAATGCGTGACACAGTCGAACTTTTGTCTCTCATGCATCTTCAGTCTTCTTCAGCATGCATGTTGTGACCTCTTGACTGGATACAGACTGAGGCTAATTTACTTCCATTATCTTCTCTATGAACTGATTTCTGTGCAGAGTTTCATCATCTCAGAGTCATTTAGTGTTCCAGCAGAAACTGAAATGCAGCATTAGCGGTTTTGTTCTAGCACAGCATTACTGCACAAGAACTTTGTATCAGGGTTTTTTTTTATATTTCATATTTTATACAAATAATTTAGAGGGCCCAGCCCTAGGGGGAAAGAATTTACCTAAAAAGATAGATAAAATGTGTATAAATTGCAAAAGGGAAAATAAATACCTACATCAGTCAGTAAACATGTAAAGCCCATAATCTGGGCTCCTTCAGATCCTCTGCTCTCCCGTATTCAGAGGACTTAAGACACAGGGAAATGCTCCAAGTGTGGCTTTTCCCCTTTTCCGTTTGTGTGCTGAAACGTTCAGCCACAGATAGCTATGAATACATCAGCCCTGAGCAGCTCCCGCGCGGGTTTATGTCTCATTATGCACTTCCTGTGATAAATGTTCCTGTTGCTAAATGACTTACTAATGTCATATGTAATATGTCATGAAATATGTAATATGTAATGTGTCACAAATCCATTAATGGGTGGAGTTACAGCAAGCTGTCAATCAATGACAAACCAGTGAGTCGCTGAATATTTCCTTCAATCTGGGTCATAAATATTTAGTGTCTGAATGTGTTAGAAGAAGAACATATGGTACAGTGCAGTTGCCCTATAGAAGATTCTGAAACATAGTAATAATAATAATTATAATTTTCTCTCTGCAAGCACATATGAGACCCAATGTGAGCTTATCGAATAAACATTGTTATTGCCCTTTAAGTTTATTATTATTTTTTTTTTTTACTTTTTAGCTCAAACGATTTTTGAGACTAAGTGCCGTTGTTCAATAACTGAATGTCAGCTCAGGGTTTAGAGTGGCAGCTCTGTCTGTTTCTTCTGAGAGGAATCGAATGGACATGGCCAGTACAAGGACGAATGCCGTTTGAGAGACATCAATAGGTTTTCTTCAGGAATCAATAGCTTTGAGTTGATTAGTATTCTAGTGACTAGATCATCATAAATAAACACAAAATTATTTTCCGAGATAACAAAGAAAAAAAATAAAATAGTGAAGAGGGAGAAGATAAAGGAGGTGATGGCAGGGAAGTTTCAGTTTTGTGGAAATCTGGTGTTGAAATATTGACCCTTTTTGTCTGTTTAAGGGAATTTATTTTTCAGTTAATGACAGTAAAAATCTGCTTTGTCATGCAAGCGTAAAAGTTTTAAATGGCAGGTTTGCAGATGATTTAAAAAAATAACTTAATACAGTAAGAGTATTGAATATGGTTAATAAACCATTAGTTTTATTCAGTGAAGCCACAAATAAATCAAATAAATGATGCTATCTCTGCTATGAGCACCAGAGCACCTGCAAAAAGGGAGAGACTTCATAAAGAGGAGCAGGGCAGTGCAGAGATCTGCATGGAGATGTTTGTGTTTTATCAGAGGTCAGGGAAGGTGCAGTGGGAAAGGGTGGGCTTTCACTCTCTTTGCAGAAGACGTCCTGTTCTGTTTCTGCAGGTACATGGCAAGCCTTGCTGGGCTGAATGATCTGTTTTTGTCATTACATGTCGTTATGTTGTTATGTTTCGCCATCCAGACCGGGTGGTTAGGGTAGTTCCAGCTCTGGGGGGACAAAGACTGCGAAAGTCAGGGCTACACAGAGCAGCTGCAGGTGTCTGAAGAGACTAAACAGCGGGAGACTCGGGTGCGAGCACGGAGATCCTGAAACAATCAGTCATACCCAGTGTTTTCCAGAACACGTCTCACCTCTCATTATACACATGCTATTACATGAGCAAAAATGCTGTAGAATTTGCTTTGAAAACAAGGGTCAGTGAACGATCATTTTTGGTGGATTTCCACGTTAGCCAGCCCTATCTGCGTTTTCCTGGAAAGAGCGCCAGGGCTGGAGGTGGCGGTCCCCCACGCTGGGCGCTCAGTGAGGCCTTGAGCCTTGTCACCCTGAACATCTGTTCGTCCGCATCCTGGAAGGCAGCCCGATGCTCACCGGCGCCCCCTGGGGGACAGCGCTGAGTGGGAGCCTGTGGGGCCCCTCGTACCCCAGAATATTCAACAACTGTTCAGTCCACCAGCTGCTGCTCCAACTCAGTTCATTACACAGACTAATGGCTGCATTACTTTCCGTTCCGAGCTTTTGCTATAATGCACCTCCAGCAAGCCTCAGCGATGGTCAGGAACATCTGGGGGGTGGCTGGTGGTCCCAGGGAGGGGGGGTATCATTACGAAACAAAGGCAGGACAGCTGTGGTCTTCATCAGTCGCAGACAAACTCCTGGGCCAGTCTGAACTGGAATCACGATGCACACATCACACACCACGCCTTTACGAGGGAGGACTTTACAAGCTCTCAAGGACAAGGGCAGCCGGTACATGGAACTGCTTAACTCTCAATCAGAACATAATCTACAGTCTGAAATTAGCAGGGATTGAATAACCTTAAAGCTGCTGTTTAATAATGGTTGGTAGCTGGGTTTGGAACGGAGAGGTTGCAGGTTTGATTCCCGGGTAGGTAGGGTACTGCCGCTGTACCCTTGAAAAAAGACCAGCTGTTGACTGTTCTTGTCTGTCTCCAACCTTTCACTTCCTGTTCTTGTCTAACTCACAAAGGAATCCTCCATGTTGATCTTACCCCCCCCCAAAAAAACAAAAAAAAGATAAAAGTACATGCAAAGTGACAGTGTGTGCATTATCAAATTGAACAGGCAGTGCTCTGTTGAGCTGTTTTCAGCCAGTACTATAATTTAACTGTTAGGGAGCTGTGCTTGTAATTCAGAGGTTGCAGGCTCAATTCCCTGGTGGAGGTACTGATGTTTTACCCTTGATCGAGGTATGTTGCCTTGATTCCTTTAGTTAGTATCCACCTGTATAAAGAGATAGTGTGTGAAAGGGGCAGCCTGTAGTCTAGTGGACCTTTGAGGTTGGTGGTTCAAGCCCCAGTCCAGCCACAGCAAGAACACCATTGCTGCTGGGCCCCTGAGCAAGGCCCTCAACCCCACGTTGCTCCCAGTGAGGACTGGTCCTTGGTTAGCCTAATCAACTGTAAGTCGCTTTGGATAAAAGCATCAGCTAAATGATGATAATGTAATGTAAGTGTAAGCTGATTAAGTCACTCTACATAGGAGCATCTAAACGCCTAAAATATAATTGTACATACACGTTGATGGCCAATAATGGATGTTATTGGAGCTTCAGCTGTGCTGTGGACACACTGCTTTCCGCAAGATGGAAACATCCATTTTCAAATTCGATCATATCAATAATTATAGTGATTTTTTTCATACTCAGAGGCTGTTAATTGTGGCAGCCAGCGTGTGGAATCTTACATCCCACCGGCACTCTCGCCTCTCCGCGGGGGGTCGCCATGCCTGGGAGCTTTGCGTTCACTTGGTTTCGTCAGGGGCAGGCGCTGATTAGCGGTTATTCTCCACGCCGGCCGTAAAGGTGTGTAATTGATTGTTTTGGCTCGAGAAGGGGCCGGAATGCACAGTGTCCGGGTCTCCGCGGGACTCAGAATATCGACTTCCTTTTTAAACGCTGCTCTCAAACGCCCACGATTCCCAGCCCCCGAGCAACTGAAGTGCTTCCAGAACGCATCGCGCCGCCATCACAGCGGAGGCCTGGGCGGAAACGGAAAATAAGTGTTATCTGGGAAAAAAAGGAAGAGAGAGGAGGAGAGCTGAAGGGAGAGAAGATGGGGAATGAGGTCACCCCAAGCTGGTGACTAAGAGTCTTTTGGTTGTCCTTCCTCCTTCAAAAACCATGCATGGCAACGATGAAATCTTCAGGGGTTTTAAAATGCAAATTCAGACAATACTCTCTTTGTGATTTTAAGATTCATTTTCTTATCCAGAATTTTATGAAATGCAATATTTTATTCCTTGGTTTGAGACATCTTATCAAGTAAAACTTTCTTATCTCACGGACGGATATGCAAATCTTTCTCCGATCATGTACATTTTTTTCCTGTTCTTTTCGTGTCATTTTTTTTACAGTGACTTGATTTGAAAATCAATGTCACTGTTGGAAAAGTCAGTGCTATTTTAAACTTTCAATGCTTGGAGCAGCTTGCCAGGTCATGTAGTAGAGACAGAGACCCTCTCCAGACTGTTCAAGTCCAGGCTTGATGCAGTGCTGGATACTCTGTAGACTGTAGGTAAATGGGCTTGATGCAGTGCTGGATACTCTGTAGGCTGTAGGTAAATGGGCTTGATGCAGTGCTGGATACTGTGTAGACTGTAGGTAAATGGGCTTGATGCAGTGCTGGATGCTCTGTAGACTGTAGGTAAATGGGCTTGATGCAGTGCTGGATACTCTGTAGGCTGTAGGTGAATGGGCTTGATGCAGTGCTGGATACTCTGTAGACTGTAGGTAAATGGGCTTGATGCAGTGCTGGATACTCTGTAGACTGTAGGTAAATGGGCTTGATGCAGTGCTGGATACTCTGTAGACTGTAGGTAAATGGGCTTGATACAGTGCTGGATACTCTGTAGACTGTAGGTAAATGGGCTTGATGCAGTGCTGGATACTCTGTAGACTGTAGGTAAATGGGCTTGATGCAGTGCTGGATACTCTGTAGGCTGTAGGTAAATGGGCTTGATGCAGTGCTGGATACTCTGTAGACTGTAGGTAAATGGGCTTGATGCAGTGCTGGATACTCTGTAGACTGAAGGTAAATGGGCTTGATGCAGTGCTGGATACTCTGTAGACTGTAGGTAAATGGCCTTGATGCAGTGCTGGATACTCTGTAGACTGTAGGTAAATGGGCTTGATGCAGTGCTGGATACTCTGTAGACTGTAGGTAAATGGGCTTGATGCAGTGCTGGGTACTCTGTAGACTGTAGGTAAATGGGCTTGATGCAGTGCTGGATACTCTGCAGACTGTAGGTAAATGGGCTTGATGCAGTGCTGGATACTCTGTAGACTGTAGGTAAATGGGCTTGATGCAGTGCTGGATACTCTGTAGACTGTAGGTAAATGGGCTTGATGCAGTGCTGGATACTCTGTTGACTGTAGCTAAATGGGCTTGATGCAGTGCTGGATACTCTGTAGACTGTAGGTAAATGGGCTTGATGCAGTGCTGGATACTCTGTAGACTGTAGGTGAATGGGCTTGATGCAGTGCTGGATACTCTGTAGACTGTAGCTAAATGGGCTTGATGCAGTGCTGGATACTCTGTAGACTGTAGGTAAATGGGCTTGATGCAGTGTTGGATACTCTTGTTTGTTGTCCTCCTTCTTCAAAAACCATGACCAGTGCTCGCTGCTGACCACTTTATCCTCCTGCCCCATTTCATATGAAGACCCCCCCGCCTCCCTCAGCCGGCCCCCGCCCCCACCCCAGCCGTTTTTCTAAAAGCAGACCGAGGAACCTCGGGCTCATTTGCCGCTATCACCGAAACGATCTGGGGAGATGCCTTAGCGTCAGACAGCCGAGCAGCTCCGGAGAAAATGCCCATTATCACAGAAGAAAAGTGAGGCCATTACCTTCACCTGAGCAAGGACACCTAGATAAATGGGCTATCTCGCCCCCCCCCCCACCCGCCCCCGATCCCTGGATCACCTTAAAAACGCCCACAGGAGGGGTGACAGAGACTCCTCTGCCACCCACACATGAGACGCAAGTTTAGCAGGGGTGGGAGGAGGAGCTGGTCTTGTACAATGTTGACAAACGATCATTGGCTGGATCACTCTGTTTATAAAGTGACTTGTATGTCTATCACAGTCCTGGAGGCCTATGTATAATAATGAGAGCTAATGAAACTTTAAAGGGGGTTACAGGGTGGGATGGGATGGGGGGGGGGGGCGAGGGGGTTTGGTGGCATGGGGCAGAGGAGCGGTTTTAGGATGGGACAGAAGACCACAGTGAATGACCCTCTATAATGCACACACTGCCCCCCCATCCTTACCCTCACCTGCTCCTCCACCCCCTTTTCAAGGTGAGATCTCCTCCTCCACACCTGTTGCTCCGCCCACACCCTGTCCTTTCGTGGGGGTCGTCCGGGTAACCCATTTCCGACTGTCCAAATGAATCATGGGGCAGGACGGACGTGTCCAGAGAGGAATGTAAACCGCAAAAAAAAAAAATCATCAATTTATCACCCTGTTCCCTTAAGGTCAGTGGGTTTAAGGTTGGAGAGACAGAGGAGAAATGGACCGCAGCACGGCCATTCTGTATAAAACAATGCCTGAGTGTGGTCACAGGGGTACCAACTGGATTTCAGTCCCAAGCTTTTAATTTCAGGGTTATGCGCTGCTCATATCTGGGTCAAATATGTATCCGCAACACTTTGACCCATTAGGCAGTGCAAAAAAATACCTGCAGGTTACTGACAGAACAAAAAACTGTAATCTCATCATCAACATTCAGAGCAAAGATTTTTCAAACTCATTCTTGACCCGTAGGTTTGTGCCTGCGCAGTTCCAGCCAGCTGAAGTAGAGGAGGGAACGGAAGCGCGCTCACCTCTGGACCATCCAGTTGTGTGATTTTATTCATTTGCAGGGTGTTCTCTCTAAAGGTCCCCTGAGGTAACCAGCATACAGCTTTGACCCATGTCTAGAGCTACCTGGATCAACACATTTAGTCTGAATTGTGTATATGTGTCACATTTGCATGTGTTTTGGGGTATGTGTTTGTGCCATTTTGTGTGTGTGTGTGTGTGCATGTATGAGTGTGCTTGTGTGTGTGTGTGTGTGTGTGTGCATGACTGTGCATATGTATATACAGGTGTGCATGCATGTGTGACAGTATGTGAATGCATGTGTTTGTAGTTGTTTGTTTGTGTGCGTGTTTGGATAGGAATGTTTTTGTGTGTACATATTGTTAGATCTGCTTGTTTTTTTGTGTGTGTCTGTGTGTGCGTTTGTGTGTGTGAGTGCCTGTGTGTGTGCCTGTGTGTGTCTGTGTGTGTGAGTGCCTGTGTGTGTGAGTGAGTGCCTGTGTGTGTGTGTGTGTGTGTGTGGGTCTCATGCCTGCTCCGGTTGTTGTTTGGGATGCATGCTGTCTGTGTGTGTGAGTGCCTGTGTGTGTGTGTGTGTGTGTGTGTGTGTGTGTGTGTGTGTGTGCGGGTCTCATGCCTGCTCCGGTTGTTGTTTGGGATGCATGCTGTCTGGTGTACTTCCGGCCAATGTCTCTGCAGGATTTGTCCTCAGCTAAGAGTTGACCTGAGTTCCCATTTAAGCAATTCAACCCGACTCAAGAGCCAGCATTATCGTCTCCACTTGTTTCATTATCGTCCAATCTCAGAAAAGATTCCCTATTTCAGAACAAACCATTAGCAAGCAAATGTGCCCCAGATTAGGATAATCCTGGCCGGCCTTTATCCCCCTTCTCAGAGCAAACACTGGACCGACGAGCGAAGCGTGGCACACAAACACCTCATCCGTCTGGGAGCCCCGCAGGGTCAGATCCTTTAAAGCTGATTGATCGTTTCGCCAAACACACGTAATCTCATCTTTGCCAAACTGGACATGTGCAGTCATGGCATAAAAATGCATAGCCTTACACGTGTGTGAACTCACACGCGCACGCACACACACACACAAAAAAAAATGTCTATTGTGTGGCTCATTCACACCATCACGGAAAAGAAAAGTGGACGACCTTCATTCTTTAGGTCAAGCTAACTTATCCTGAGCTCCTTTCTCTAATTCCATATACATTATATGGATAACAAACAAACATGGAAAATCGTTAATGTTTTTTTTTTCTTTTTTTTGTCGTCTTCTTAATAATGATTATGCCCTGAAGTGCATCCAATCAAAAAGATACCGCTAAGGCAGCTTTTAAGATTTTAAAGCGAGACGTGGATTAGAGATTAATGAAGACAAACGGGTCGGGGCTGATGGGGAGCGGGCTTTTTGGATGGCGAACGGTCAATAAGTCATCATCACGTTCTGCGCTCGGGATAATGCACTTAGGTCCAGATTACAGCGCCGTCGCAGACCTCACTCCCGTCCTGCTCGCTCGGGATTTTCCATTCTCCTCACATCCAATACCTGCCGTGCTCTTTTTTAGCTGTGAAATAGAGGCACATTGACATTCAGACTTTTAAACAACAACAGCATAAAAAATCAATTTCTGTCTCTTTCTGTGTCTTTCTCCTCTACCCTGCGCCCTCTCTCTCTCTCTGGTGCTCTGTTTGTCTCCGTCTCCCTCTCTCGCACGCTTTCTTATGTTAGAGGCTCCTCTGCATGCAGCTCGGGGCGATTTTTTCAGGCGCAGGACTTTCAGGTGAAAAAGGAAACATTTGAAGAGGGCTGCTTCAAACAGAAAGGAAGGGGAGACGTCCGCACAGTGGGAAGGCACCTGGGTGACTGTATAATGAAAGGAGGTCAAGTGGACATGCCGGCCAGGCGAGGGGGCGGGGGGCTGATGGCGATACAGAGCCTGCCCCATCTGCCCCCCACTGTTTACCAAACAACAGTCACCACTGATCATCCACCACGGCGGGGGGTCGGGGGGTCGGGGGATTGTGGGGGTCATGGAGCTGGACTCTGGCCTTGTAAGACTGGCCAGAGGTCAGAGGTCACCATCTGACCAGCCTCTGTGACTCACAGCCCTATTCAGCCCCTATGGCTCAGTCAAGGCTGGCTAACACAGGGCAATGCTTAGCACCTAGCGCTAACCTCGCCCGCAATGAGGGGAAACCCTCTAAGGCTCATCCGACTTCGACTGACGCAATATGTTTTCCTCTGATATACAACATCTTGTAGTTTAAAACAAGCGTTGTGCGATGACTCAAGTTCAAAACGAATATCTTTATGACTTCTTCCTAAAATGATTGCCATGATGTGCACTCTTGTGACATAAATACGTGACAGATATGTGCTACGGATATGTGACATAGCTGTCCTACTCATGAAGTTAAATGAGGGAGCCGTACTTTTCCCAGCAGCTATTCCCACCGCCTCAGCTGGGGTGAGTCTTTAATAAAAACAAGGAATGACACAATTATTCCCCACCCGATAGTCTCGGACTGGTAAATATACCTGCTTTTTATACTGTAATTATGCGCAACCCGACACGGGCCACTTGCACTGCGGCGTTGGCACAGTACGACATGGAGGAGCTTTTGAGGTGAGGATCATAAGGCAGCTCTGAAAATACATGTTTTCAGACTAACGAGATGGTTTTAGCACGTTTTGTTGTTGGGAGAAGTGAGATTGCTTTCCCTTGCACCGTCTAATTGGCGTCGCTCCTGTTTTCTCAAGCAACTTCAAATTCTGGCAAGACAAAGGGAGAAGCAGTCGACACAGTTCAGCCCAAAGGCCGTTCGGCATGTGTAATTGCTCTTAAAAAAACCTGTGACTTTCTTTGCAGAGCAATTGCCAATTATCACTTGCGCTGAGAAAGCAGGAGGCTGCACGCACAAACCAAATGTGAGTGGTAGCTGTCAAAACCACTTTAGATCAGATTGATGAAAAATTTTAAAAAAAGGTAACTCTTGCTTTTTTTGGATCAGTCGCTTTGTTTTCTCAGCTGTTCACAGCGGTAGCAGCAAGAGGACAACGCGATACAATAAAGCGGTCGGAAAAAGTTTTTGATGACCGTTGGGCAGTAGCCCGTTTTGCTGATGGGGGATCAGGAAGGCCGTTTTGGCTCAGAGGAGAAACAAATGACCCAGAACAGCCAGTGCTAATAATTAAAACATGAAATATGCTGAAAAACAATTAACAAGCTAAGCAAGCATATTAGCCCCCTTTGAGTCCGAGGTCCCTCTATTAATAAAGCATAAAAGATACAACAGGGCCCAGAGCATAATCTCATTATTCATAATACCCTTAATTGCAAAGCACTCAGAATTGGCCCTTGTTCCACGCGAATATGCTACACGTTTTTCATTAGCCTTGGGCCTGATCGTTTGACGTGAACAATCGGCCGTAAACTCTCAGAGTCCGGGATTAAACCAGAGAGAGAGAGAGAGAGAGAGAGAGAGAGAGGGGGAGACACAAAAACGGAGCCGTCTGAGTAAAGGGCAGGAATGAGTTTGATGGTGAAACGGATCCTGGCCAGGAGCGAGGTGCTCCGGAACATTCTCCGCACCGCACAGTTGCCTTAACGAGGCGGCTGTCCCTGCTCTGCCTACGCTGGGCATACAGCCATACAGACATACAGACCTGCCTCTTAATTAAGCCTTTAACACTCCTCTGCCGATGAGAGCCCCTTCCCCAGACAGTTCAAACCAAGCTTTCACCGTCAGAGGAGCTTGGGCCTAAAACATGCTTCCCCATTGGTCCTCAGATCTATCAATCTTAAGATATCCTTCCAAATGCCCTCCCAGAAATACCGCCCACCCTCTTTAAATAAAAAAGGGGATATACTGAAAAAAGTATTTTGGATACCTATTCATATAAAGGTACATGAATTTTACAGCAATTCTTTTAAAATTTTGTGCACACAAATACATGTCTGAGAAGTGAAAGCATATTTATATAAATATATTACTCCATATATTGCTCCGTGTTACCATTCTACCATTAGACTGAATCTGTGACAGTCATTGTCTGTGTATTTGATTTCAATTAACCCCCTTCCTCCCCCTCCTGAAAACACAGCCCCCCCACTCACAGTTCCCATAGTAACCTTATCACCATTGTGTTAGGCAAAGAAGCTCCATTAAGCAGTGTTAAGCTTATTTTTTGAGTTGAGTTCCTGGGGATGGAGTTGGAGGGGTCACATGCTTTCTGCCCCCCCTACATTTGTGATATTCGGAGGATTAGGCCACCCACTTTCTCTCTCTCTCTCTTCCTCCCTCTCTCTTTTTCTTTCCCTCCATCTCGACCTCTCCTGTCTCTCTATCCCCCTCTGTCTCCTCCTGTCTCTCCTGTCCGGTCTCTGTGATGGGCAGCGCTTATCGGGGGCTGGGAGCAGCAGAAGATGAGCCAAAATGGGCTCTATTTGACAGCCATCTCGATGGAGCCTCACCAGCTCCATTCCGACAAGAAGATTAGAGAGGGGAAAGCCATCCTTTTCTCTACTTTTTTCTCCCTCTTTTTTCCCTCGTTCTTCATGTTCCTCTTATTTCTTTTTCTGGCTCAGCCTTGCAGAAAAGAGGGCAAGCCTCAGACAAGCAATTAAGCGAAGTGGACAGGAGAAGCCTGACGGATAGATGAGAGTTCTTCAGCGGAGGCTCTGGAAACCTGTAGCTTTGCATGGCCACCTTGGAAAAGAATACACATTTTTTGGATAAATGATTTTTTCAACCTTTTTTTGGGGGAGTGAATTGTAGGCTGGAAGAAAATATTTTCATGAATGTGAGATATCTTATGAGCTTGACCTTTGACCCAAGCTTGCACAACGCAAGCATCCAATCGGAGAGAGAGAAAGCTCCTTCGCCTCAGAACCAGTTCCAGAAAACAGTGATGCAGTAAACGCTTCTCCTGATGACTCAGATAGCTTTTCTTTAAAGATTAAATGAACACAATTAAGACAAACAGCCCATGCATGGCCATTCTGAGTTCACGCATTTGTTCTTAGCTTCTCGAGTGAACAGCTGGGAGAAAGTAATTAGTCAAATGACATTGCTTTGTTTCCTGGACCCAGAAGCGGCTTTATGGTCCTGCCGCTGAAGCCGGGCCCATTCTCCCCGTCCCACTGACTTTGTGAGGGTTCAGAAGTGACATAAAAAAAAAAAAAAAAAATCGGTTAGAGGAGCCGTCTCTCAGAGACTGCCCGGGGACACCCAAATCGTCCGTTTTATGTCGTTAATCGATCTGTCGGCTCAGCTCCACGGCATTGGTCTGACTTTATGAGAACAATCTGCATCCTGCCTGCCTACGCCTGATACCTTTATATACATCTGCCGCCTGTTAACAGCTATGAAGTGTCATGGCACCCTAAAGAACAAAATTAAAGAACTTCTTGCACAACAGGATATCTCGGCAAGAGGCCTGCACAGAATGAGTTCCTTTTCATGCTACTTTGACTTCCAAGTTAACGCTATCCAGTGTTTTGTTGTTGTATCAAACACGTTTTGCTAATTAATTTGAGTGATCTCCGTACGCAGCCTAACAGTGTTTGTGACTGAAGAGCAGATCCTCTTGTATTCCTTTGTCCCGTAATTAAAGTAAGAGAAGAAAACTGATTTAGTGGGAACCTTTGAGGGTGGAAGGCATCATACCTTAATCAAAGATGACCAACAATCTTTGTTTTTTCTTTTGTCGTTAAAGCGGGCAATGAATTAAAACCTGAGAAACAGGTTGAAATAAACTATAATAAATTGAATGGTAAAATAGTGCCACAAATGGGTCAATACAGAGTTTGGAACGTGAGGGGGTAACTGAAAGTGCATCTTGGGGCATTATGGCATAGAGTGGTCGGAGGTGGCATGGGAACACCGGAGGCCCTGCATTATTTAAAAGAGTGCTTCTCAGGCACGGTGTGTAATAACCTGGCCTCTGCTCCACCGGGGTGAAAATCCCGCACAGAAACCCGATACTGCGGTTTGCAAAAGCTTTACAATGTCAAACATTAAAACAGGAGGGCTCTGGAGTATCCCTGCACACCTGTTTTCCTCTCTGCGTTCCATTAGCTGTGGTAGATGTTATCGGGGGGCTCCTCGGCACGGCAACCCTCGCTCGCTTCCATGTGGAAACAGCTTCCTGCCGGCGCAATCTCTGCGTGGCCAGCGGGGGCGCTGGTGAGCCACACTGGCAGGCGGAATGGCAGGTTGTGCCGTGTCCTTGCAGGGCTGAGATAACAGGAAGTGGAGTGGACACAAGGTCTTTGCTCGAAATCTGCCATGCAGAAGGGCGATTTTGGACGGGGCAAAGCGGGGGGGGGGGTTGAAGGGGGAGGGGGAGTTTAATTCCAACAAAGAACCTCGCTCAGGGTGTAAGAGCAGAATCAAAGCCACGCATTCCAGCCCTGCTGCTCCAAAAAAAATAAAAAGAACCGCCCCAGCTGTCTTCTCTACACTGAATCCCTGTGTCTATAGCAGCTTAACTGGAGCAAATGAAACAAGCGAGAATCACACGATGAACACACGCAAGATTAAGGAGCGGAGTTTGGATATAAATGAGTCTATCACCCCTGGGGTGGCCCTCCTCGGGAGTGGAGAGGAGGGAGGAGGGGGTGGGGGTTGGGGTGCGAACGTTGGGGAGGGAGGAGGGGGTGGGGGGTATCACATCTGTCTGCTTGCGGTGTGCCAGGCCCGGCAAGGCCTGCTGGGAAACCGGGAGCGGGTTTGGGAAACGAGAGCTTAATTTGCTCGGCTGTGAACGTTTGGAAAAGAAATGCAGCGGTGTGTTCTAATTGAACGCACAATCACTGATGGTGGGGGGCCACTGACTCGAAAGATCACAGAATGGAAAAGTTTGAGGCACAAATGAACATGGCAAGCTCCACCCCCAACGCCCCACCCCCCATCCTCCCCCGCCCCCACGCCAGTGCGAACGATGCCTCTCACCGCCTGTGAGATCCACGAATCACACGCTGCATATTTAAAACACTCCTGCTCCCTCACTGTTTGCTATTTATGCACTTACCACTTTAATGAGGACCGTGACTGTTCTGTAAGACTCTTCGGCAGGCCCTGTATGCCAAAAATTAAGCAGGACATTGAGGAGGTTCGAAATTCATCATGAAGCAAAAAAATCAATGAGGAAAAAATCAATAAATATGCAAAGTCGATGCTCTCCATCAAGTAATAAATTTGCACTCAGCGAATCCCAAAACATACATTTTTAAATGAACCGTAACAAAGCACCCATCAAACTTTCACTAACTTTACTCTACAAAAAGATGAATAACTGCAAAATATAATAAATCCCCAAAACATTTGCAGTTACAGAATGACTGTTGGTTTAAAAACAGAAAAAAATTGCATTTCTCTGCAATTAATTTATAATTGGCTTGGTAATTGTGCACAGTTGTCTCAAATTAGATGTATTTACACTGCAAAGAAAAAAATGAAACAATACAAAAACACAATGATCCTCAAATGCAAACTGATTGGCACCCTTATGACCCGTGTAAAAACATCAGCATGGCGTTAATGATTCCTGATGTGAAAACCTCCATGGCAGAGAGGAATTTGTCTGTGGTACATACCATTCCGTGGAAATGCTTTTCTTTTCATCTCACTACTCTACTTTCACAACAGTAATTGCAAGGTACTCCCTGAGATTTCCCCGAGCTAGCCCGTTATCTCTATTAAAATTATTACAATATCACCAAAGCGGGCCTGCGGTCCACCCACCCCCCTGCTGTAGATGAGGGCTCACTTGATTAATGAGACAATACACAGAGAGGCCCACGCGCCCAGGGTCCCTTCAGTCTAAGCTTTCTTTCACACGGCTACAGTCACCATGGAGCCGTCACCGCGCATACTAATGAGGCAGACCTCTGCCACCAATCACAGTGCAGAATGACACTGGCACAGCGCTACATCACAGGTTATCAAGACCCCTCTAAAATGGCTTCTGAGACCAGTTTCCCAATGCACATTTACTGATATTACCCACTGTCAGCACGCAGGCAAAACTGATCCCAGATCAGTAGCTCTGAATCGCTTCATGAATATGGACCTGAAAGTTCTGTCTCTCAACTTCACAATTGTAACTTCTCTTTTTACAAAGCTTTATTTAACCAGGATAGTCAGATTTCCTCCTCTTTTTCAAGTGGGTCCTGGCCAAGAAAGCAGTATGCTAAACCTGGAAGTGGTATACTCAAATGCGGTATTAAATATTCACGGCTGAGAACTGAACTGGGTAGATGTATGTTCTGTGCTGTAATACAGCATTAATACCTACTGACCAGGACCTCTGCCAGCATATGAATATGTTCACACAGAACAGTTTCCTCTGTGGGTCCCGGAGTTTTGTATTTATTTTTACTCTCACTTTTACTCTTCCATGCATTTTGTTTGTATATTTTCTTGGACCTGCATCGTATCTCCTAGTTTGTTTCCCAATGAGTTCAGAGGACCCAAGCCAACAAGTACCTACCATTAAAAACATTGTTTAAATAGCCCTTCAAGTTATTCATCAAGGAACAAGCATCAGAAATTAGCATATGCTATAAATGCTGTAATACATTGCAATGGATATTGTTTGACAATAATGTATGTTTAAATGTATCTGTCCCTATCAAATAAACATTAAATAAAATAAATAAATTCTCAGTTAATTAAAAACCGGAAGAAAAATCTAAATCAAATTACAATTACAGTAAACATTTTCAGATTTTTTTATTGAAATTCTGTAGCATTCAAGCATACCACCTGAGGGATATCTATGCATATTTTCTGGAAAACTGGGCCGTATTACACACAGATAAACTGTAAATAATGAGCGTTGGAGTGCAGAAGAGTGGTGGCATGCTTATCCAGCGCAGAAGCTGAGTATCTGGTGAGCATAAAGACAGAGCGACAGGCAACATCTAAGGCCTGGAACATTCAGCTGGGAGCAAATTCCCAAGGATTCCCTTCAGTCGGCACAGCGAGGGAAAGATTAGACGAACACACTCAGTCTTGTTTACAGTCTAGTTTTTTTTTTTTTACAGTCCCTTTTTGCTTTTTCTACACAGGGAACGCTATTGCAGTGAAATTGCATAATGCAGCAGTTAACAGGCAGGCCTATCATAATTATAATAATAATAATAATAATAATAATTATTATTATTAATAAAAAAGACTAATGTAACTTGATGTAAACTCCTATGTGGGATCTTTGAAGGCTTCCCCATTTGCGGTTGAGTTGTATTTATTTTATTTATTTTCCTTTTATACCTATTAAATTGGCTCCCCATAGCTATGGCACCACATCTGCGTTTAATTAGCAAGCCCATAGATAGTCTTAGATAATAACTGTTGGCTAATTACACATCTATTAATCATTTTGAAAAGGCAATTAAACGCTTAATATTTGATAGAGACGGAATGATCATTCGGCTGACTCTCACCTGTGAGGTATTTATTAAATGTTAATAGATTTGGGGGGTAATTAATGGGAACTAGATTAAGACCATAATTTCCAGCGCCGATAAATCATATCTTGAGAAGGACACGCAGCGTGCCGGGGACCAGGATGCATCTGTCCAAACTGTCGCATTTGCATGCCAATCAATCCGCGCTAACGAGCAGACAGCGGGCTCAATTAAGGTTCACCGTGTCGTTCCACGAGTTCTGTGCCCCTTAAGCAGCCTAACTCCTGAGCGGAACCGAAGTCAAATGCAGGTTTCCGCTCTGTCCTGAAGACAAAGCAGAGGGCATTTCTCCACCCTTTTTATCCAGCCAGAAGCTTTAGCAAAGTTAGTGTGAATACCAGGAACCAGTCATACTGAAGGGTGTTGTTTGTGTGTGTGTGCGTGTGTGTGTGTGTGTTTGGGGGGGGTTGATTTTCTGCCAATCTGCCCGGAATCTCACTGAGAAGACTGCCAGAACATTGCAATTATCTGTCACCGTTCTTTCAGCACTGAGTAAATAATAGGAGATAATTGAACTGGAAGCAACAGAGGTGACGTGCGGAGCAGAGTCACCCTAGGAGATATCCCTTTTCACCCTGTTCTTCAATCACCCTATTACAGTCATTGTTTACATAAGGGGTCATGTCTCTAAAAAACAAAAAAAAAAAAAAACAAACAGGCCCTGAAAAGGTCAGCCATAAACCGATGCCATAATGATGTCACAACAGGCATCAAATCCTAGCAGCGGAAGTGGGAAAAAAAATCGCCATTAGCTGGATGAAAATGTTAGCCTGGTTATCTGCGCAGGGCAGAGGTTGGACTCTTAAAATCCCTCTCCAATGGGGGTTGGAGGAATTCAATTTTTTTTCAACTGGAATAACCTGCTTTTTCTCGCTGTATTAATATTCATCCTGTTTTTAATGACTCTCCATGTGCTGGTCGGTCTGTCATACGCCTTTCGTAAGGGGTGGCGCTGGCATTATCTCCTCCATACAATAGTCACATATTTCAGCGGGCGCTCTGTGTCCTTTCATTGTCCCCATGATAAAAATGACTATTTTATAAGTATATTTTTTTAATTGCATCCTCCCGGTAATTCTAAGACATCAAAGCTGCAGCGCAATCTCTACAATAAGAGACCGTCTGCCGCTGTCTAAAGCAGGAGAAAGAAGTATTTTCACCACAAATTGTTTATAGCAGTAGCTGTGTGTGTATGTGTGTGTGTGTGTGTGCACATTTTATTATTTTCATAAAAACGGGACTGTATTGCTCACTCCTATTTATGGCTAAATGTCTTTTTCAGATAGCACATTTAACTGTTTGTTACCAGTATCATGACAGTGGAGAGAAATACCCAGTTTTATCATTTCATTGATTTATAATTGATATATTATAATATATTTATTATTCTTCATTTTGTAGTACTTCAGTGTTTGACAGCCTCGCTGATGTCTACATGGGACTGCTTTTAAAGACAGCAGTCTCTCAGCAGTTGGATGCTCAGTACGACTCATTAACAGGAAATGGGAATAAGTAGCTGACAAATGAGGAATTTGTGCTGTTTCGCTCGATTCAGCTATCTCACTCAACACTTATTTTCAATGGCTAGATCTTTCAGAGAGCTTCCTGGGAAAGACCGTGAAAATATCTTGATGACACTGTAGCCAGCTCTAATTAGAGGTGATATATTGTATTGTAATGTTCTCTAAGCGGTGAGATTAACACAGAGAGGTCAACTGAACTTCAATGTTAAAGATACCAAAAAAGCCTTGAAAGCTCTGTGGTGTTAGTGACACGCCTTCCCACAACGCACTGCCAAAAAATTAACAATAATTCCCATCTATTGCTGCTTCTCCCTGCTCTGTATGAATGCTTTTGGAGTTAACTGCATGCCATTTTACTACCACCCAGCTGAACCATTATATTATTGCTGGTTGATTTCAGAATTAATAGTCATTATGAAGAAGCTATCCATTTGGAAAGACTATGCCAGTGAAAAAAATGTCTGATTATTTGAAATGCCTGTTTCCTAGTGACAAAAATTATACTTTAAACTGAATTCCCCTATTGAAACTGCGAACTCTGATGACATCAGATTGAAAGCATGTATGGTTTGAAATAGCAGTACAATTGTAATGTGCCTTAATAACTATAATTCCCTGTTATTATAATTCAGGAAGGTTTACGATTGTTCCGTGATGGTTGCACAGTTGTAGATACTGATCACATTTCAGAATTCTCCATTGTGCAATACTTACATGCTGTCATTTCCAAGTATCATAAAAATGAAAGCTTCCCATTATCACACAATGTTCAGTGTTTTATTTAATATTTCTTTTAATTGTTAAAAAGTATTGCTGGTGCGATATCACTGAGGAAATTACTACAGTCTTGTTAGTGAACTGTTAGCTCAGTGACAATTATCTAACTGGCTACAGTACAGCTGAAAAGCTATGTTACCATGGAGAAACAGAAACAGGAAAACATATATAATACTGCAAACTGAAAACATATATCTCTTAATGATGGGGAAAATATGTCACTCCCCAAATTTGCAGCCATAAGATGTGTGCCATTTATTTTGGCACTGCAACAAAATTCAACATCTGGTCTTCCATCAAAAAAATACCATGGTGGATAGCCTAAACATGCAAACATACATCTGTTTGATAACTATTTATTTAAGAGTTACCATTAGAAAACATTGCAAGTCAGCTTAAGATACCCAGCTAAAACAATGTGGGCTTGCTACATAGATAAATGCTAACATATTTTTTTGAACCAAAATGGCGATGACTCATATAGCGTGGATAACTGTCAGTGGATGTAAAAAGTGTTATGGCTGGTGCAACCTCAGCTGGCCTCTAGGCCAAGTTTTTCAAAAGTTTCTTGCTTGTTAATTACCCAAGGGGATGCTAAAGCATTCAGACTTTTCAAAATCAACCGCTGTTTGGTCCAGTGGGTGACGGTGCATGAAATCACTGGAGAATTCAACTGATAATAACATGGGAAAATCAGTAGTTTTAAAACTCTACAAATCAAACAGGACAAATAAAAAGTTCAGACATTACTGCTTTATGGATCCTAAGCCTCAAACGTTAATGTAAATATAAAGCTATATTCAGTTAATATCCATCAAAGTGAAGGGCACAACAGAATAACCGTACCTGGGTTACAAAGCCAATTTGTAGTAGGGGAGTCAAACCTGCAACTCCCTGAGTTACGAGGCCATCTTGCAATGACGACACTGCTGATTTCAGGCTCACAGCAGCTGGCCAGTGATAATAAGAGCCTGCTCTCATAGTGTCAGCAGGTGTTGCGCTGCGTGACGTCAGCACCTGCGCCTCAAATACCTGGACCAGGTGTACCAGGTGACCAAAGCTGCAATGAGACAGCTGATTGTGGGGGATTTGGGGGCATCCACCTTTTGTAGCCTGGGGAAGGGGAGGTGGGGGGGATTCTGTTTCATACACTGAACATACATCACTGCAAACACAAGCCAGCCAAAGCAAAATGAGCCATTCATTGCCGAGCATTTGCTGCTACTGCAACTTCATTTTGTAGGGAAAGGAAAGACCGGAGTTCAAGAGCCGACTGCATCAGGGGTATGACGAAGGGCATGAAAAGTTAATGCAGAGAAAACACCCGCCTCCTTCATTATTCATGAGGGGCCCATGCATTATTAATTAGGAGCATCCACGTACACATTTTTTAACATGGGTCTGCAGCGGCCTGGGACGCAATTACAGAGGAGGGCTGATCACTGCCCTGCATAGCTCCCGCCCAGATTAACCAGGCCAACGCCCATGGAGCCACTGATTTGATACCGATTTCTACACAAACAAAGAGCACCAGCTTGTGTAGAATTAGCTTGTCCATGCTGTCTGCAGTCCTGCACATTCTGAGGTTGCGTTTAGAATTTATGCACTGCTAACCGCTGTTTGTGATGTTTTATACATCACACTGAGCGAAATGAAAGCATGCAGTTACAACTTATAGTGCAAACAAAATGGGAACTCATTTTGTATGAATGTACTGTGTACAAACACAGAAAAAAAATCAAACACAACATGATTTATTCAACCAAACCCTACGAGCTGCATGGAGAAAGCCTGTTTCTTCAAACCTACAAATCTACAGAAATGGCAAACCTGACCCCACAAATCTTGTGAAGCCCATTAAAGTGCGCTAAATCAGGCAGACAGGGCATTGTGTGTAGTGTAATAAGGAACATGCGGACCCCTCCCGGGACGCGCGAGAGTTAAGTAATTGTGACTCCCGCTGGCCCGTGGGAAACGGGAAGGTCAGCAGGAAACGGCCGGAGGGGCGTAAACGGATCGATACTCTGATAATAACCCGCCGGAGAGAGATGAGGCTGGATGACTTCCTCTCATTTACAGTCTCTGGTGCTCCGTGCACTGAGAACGACGGCAGGGCCGGATAAGTCCTTTACCAGAGCCAAAAAAAAGGACCAAAACAAGCTCACAGGTGTGAGGAACAGCTAAAACGTGCAAAACGGAGGAGGGAAAAGAACAGTAATGCTGGTTCAATACAATAATCCGATAATCGATTAGGTAAAAAAAAGAATACTATAGCATCGATGTCAATCTTCTGAAAAAATGTCACGAGCAAAGAGAGAGTATCACAGTGAGACAAAAAGATCCAACTCCAAGAGCTGAGTGCTGCAGTCACTACAGGTATTTACTCCAACGATATACTATACCACCTGAGTTCCTCAACAGACAAGGTAATTAAGGAACTCAGATGGCATAGTCCGTCGTGGGTTCATACACCTGTAGAACACATACACCTGTGACCCTCAGCCTGGTTGAACAGCCCAGTCGTGGGACTGATGTTGACTGATGGCTTCAGAGCGCAGGGGAAGGTTTTGGGTTTGAGAGGTTCTCAGCTCCTCGAATAAAGGCTGCTAACGTGGCTATCGCTAATCACTGGCCCTTTATCAGCCCCGGAGAGCACAAGCGCACAAACAGGCCGCGTGGCGCGCCGTTCAATCAAACGTGCCGCCCGGCTCTGCTTCCTCCTTCCTCCCTCGCCCACTGCCAGCCTAATGTTAAAGCAATATCAGTGAATCGAATTAGAATAAAAGCCCCTCTCTCGCCGCCTGCTCTCTCTCTCTCTCTCTCTCTCTCTCGCCGTAAAGAGTGCCGTTGCTAGTCCTAATGGCCTGCAATTTGCAGCTTTTCTTTTCCCAAAATGAAATTACAGCAAACATAAGATATGAGACCCTTCCCTTCCCACCTCTCCCCCGCCATCATCCTTTTCACTCGGCTGTTTGCAATTCATATAAACTACTGTTTATTCAGCAAAGAGAGGGCAAACAGCTCTGTGCACTTCTGTCGGGAAAGAGACAGCACTCTGCACTTTGTCAACTAAAACCATAATTGCCCTCCGCTGATAATGCGTCGACACAGTCATTCATTTATGGCCAGACCGTCAGGAAAGAGACACACTGTACCCAGGGAGGAAAATGTTTTTAATGATTCCTACAAATTCCTGACCGTTCGACCCAAGAGGCGTGTGACCTCTGTTTGAAGGCTCATCTTCAAAGTGTCGCAGTAGACACTCAATTTCACACTCGGTTTCAGAAATGGCCACATAAACCACACCAGCTTGTGACCAATTAAACCATCAAAGATTAATTAGAAAAAGCTTGTCAGAACAAGTGAATATTATGATGCAGTTATGGGGAAAAGTCAGAAAAGTGGAACAGATTCACCAAGGCGAACAGAAAAAAGTGCAGCGATGTCCACATGGCTGAATACACACCGCTGCCGTGATTATCTCTGTGTAACATGTTATCGATCTTTAGAATGCAACTGAAAGACTATCGATTGCTATTTCAAAAACTGTAGCCACATTATCTATGTTGATAGAGGCAATTATACAGTTTCTAAAACTGTCCATTGTATTTTTGTATTGATGGTGAATTTACTGCTTGCAAGACACAGCTGGACAATACCCTGTCATTTCTTATGTTTATGTACGCAACTTATTTTCACAATGATAAGTGGAAAAACATCCATGTTAGCCACTGATGAGGAATTCCCCCACACATTAACTGACTACTCATCCAGTACTAAAATGTTTTAGCCAAATATTATTATTAATGAGAATACTACTACTACTTATTATTATTATTATTATTATAAGAAAAGGTAGAAGAAGAGGAAGAAGATGATATCAATGAAAACAGACCCTCATTGAGAGCCAGTGTGTTCAGGGCATGCATTAACTCCTATGAGTCAGAAATCACAAATAAGGATCAATCATGGAAAGAGATTGATCTTTTATCAGAACTCTTCAGGGAGTCAGACACCACTGCAGTTCCTCGTAATGGCGGGCAGAGAGCAGATTCATCGGACAGGAAAAGGATGTTCAATTTTGAGAAAGCGAAGAAGAAGCCCGGCCGGTTGAGCATGAGGAGAAGAGCACGGCCCATGAATAACTCTCAGTGGGACAGTGTCACAGGATGGGAAATCTTTCTCATGACCGGATCTGCTTGTGAGAACTTCAGAAAGTAATCAATTAGTTCCGAGAACTCCAGCGAGACAGCTTACTTCTTATTGACAGTGATGAATGGCATGTCGGCGGGGAATCTGTTTTTATAAATAAGAATGAAGACAATACACATCAATCAAAATTAGAGACATCCTCAGAGTAAATTACAGATGGGGTATTTGTAAAGGGTAAGAAATACAATATGACACCGTGTCAGACAAAGCAATCTGAACCTCCCGCTTCAGATTTCAGATAGTTGAGTAAAACTTTACTCTCGGCTGCTCCGAGCATCATGCTTTACGATAAGATTAAACTTTTTTGTCTTGGACTCCATGCTGCAGTTTATCCCCAATAAAATAAACATCAACACCAATTAGTACATGCATACATATATATGTATATATCCCGCATATGCATATATCCCGCTATTTACATCTACTACACATATTCATTAAATAGATAAATAATTCACACAGAATACAGACTGATGACAGCAACATATTGCACAAAGTATTACTTCATAACTTCATAACATGAAGAGCCGTGTTTGTGGAATAAATGGGTTTTGGTATTTATTTCTTGTTCGCTGAGGAACCCAGAATCTTTCCCCAGAGGGGAAGTGCTGGTACTCAGAGGGGAGAATATGAGACGGGTCAGAATCTTCTGGGCCAGTCTAATGACAGACTGCTCATAGTTGGCCCGAAGGGATGGGTGTGGCTTAACTCCCATGACCTTCAGGGCTGTTTGTGCAAGACCAGACATTTTGGACCTTAGCTGTGCAGAGAGATTCCCAAACCATGCTTTCAGGTGAGAGGTCTGTGCCTGACGTACTGGCTGGGGCTGACGAATGCCCCTGGCTATCTCTGTGTTCGGAGGGCCCGGACCAAAGCCTGCTGCAGGGAAAGTAAAGTGTGCTAATATCAGATAGCATCAGCAGCTACAGGGTTTTACCACTTTATACAGCGGTCCTGATGAAAACCAGTGTGCTGTGTGAGCGTAACCTTAGAAACGCTATCGCTCATCGCACCTGGGCGTATTGTTGAGTGCTGCTGAAGGCATACAATAACAGCTGAGACATAATAACCACTAACCGTTTCAGTTCAGGTTATATGAAAAAAAAAACTGAATCAATAAAGATTTTAACCTCAGAAGTCCCATTCACCCACTGGAGAGAAGTGTCAACATGTTCATTCGTAATCTACCCGCATCCTTGGGTCGCAGAGAATTGAACTGACTCCAGCTAACTGCAGTTAGCAGGTATCGAATCATAACAAGCCTATTCAGAGGTCAGTGGTAGTGAGTGGGAGATTTCTTCAAAATAGAAGTTCAATAGGGTTGAACTGAACAGTACCACGGTAGGATTTTTGTAAACATCAGTTCAGTCCTGATAATGACTTTAACGGTTTATAATATGTTTTAATGTGATATAAATCATATTTTTGGTATCCTTAAACCATTGAGACACAGGTGTAGCCTGCAGTACATTATTACAGAAATTACGGAAGTGATATATATACATACATCATACACTGTTTGTAAAGTGATTAAGCAAAGAAATGTAGTTACTTTTTCTATTAATTGAGCAGATTCAGGAGAATGAACCTTCAGACAACATGAATGCGTTTGGAAGGAGTTTATTATGATGTAGCGAGTTGTATATTGGTAGGGACACTGATCTTGGGCTTGGAGTCCAGGGGGGCAGTGTCATGCCTCATTATTTTTAGGATGAAGTGACCCCCCTTTTTGACTGTTGAAAGTGAAAAAAACCAGAAGAAAGGGAAGTAGACTTGAAGGTGGAGATGGGGAGGGGGAGGGATGCCGGAAACAGAGAGTGTGATGGGAGAGAAGGTACGTGGCAAATTAATACCTGCGTATACAACCGGATTGGACGGATACTGGTGTTTGAGTGAAGGGTTGCCCGAAGTTTGCATCTCTCCCGAAATTTGTTATTAGCAAACTCCAGTTCATGTGTCACTGCTCTACCGCTTCAGTTCTGTGAGTGTTTCTTCAGGTAAAACCAGGACCAACGCTCAGCTGGGGTACGCCTTGACCAGGTGTGATACCTTAAATATCTAAAAGCAACCCCTGGAAACAACAGAATCTTCTGTTCAACACTTAAAGAATAATTGCAGCACAAACACTCAGAACTCAAGTTCATGCGCATAAAGAAAATATAAATGAAAACTTAACACCTGTCAAAGTAGTTTTTCTCCGGCTTGATACTCGCTGGCAGTCTCAACATTTTGTCACAGAAGCTGTTTCAACATTTGCAACTATTTGCAGGGGGTTTTCTCAGGCAGCGTTTCTCCTGAGCTCGTTTTACCATAACACCTGTTCACTCTGCGCAAATGCTAATCTAATATGCATACCGGAGAATAAGCAGTGCCCCCTACGTAGCTGTCAAGTTGACATCTGTTTGGTAAATGACACCGCCCACTCTTCAGAAAATACATAACATAAAAAATATGAAAATCATTTCCTTAGAAAAACACTAATTGAGAAGATGTCAGATTTAGAAGACCCTGTATTATGGCAGAATTTTTTTTTGTATTTCACTTGGGGCCATTCTCACAATTTGTGTTATAAAGGGCAGGACAAGTTTATGTCTCCCATCAAACTGACGTTGCCTTATTTTTTTAATTGGTGGCTTTTGCCTCAATGAAAATAAATGAATAAATTGTGCAAAAACATAAGGTTTGTGCATCGTGCTGTCATTAGCTATTCTTAAAATGGAGCCCATACTCACTGAAGAGAGCTCAAAGACTGTAAAATCACCTGCTACATAACCACAGTCTGTAGCCCTTTACTGTCAGGAAAGCACAAACATTTATGTAAACTGTAAGATATAATATTTGTTCTCCACATTAAATGTCAACCAAAAAAAAAATAATGAAAAGGCTATCCTCTGGCCACTTCTCTCACACAGGGTACCTGTGCGCATTTCAAACCAAAGCTAATGGATCTGACACATGGCTCTGTGCTTAAGGTCCATAGATAAACAGGCGGCGCCCCTCATGCAAACACAAACAAACTTTGAACCTCGGAGCTGGACACTGGCACTTTTATAATACACATTGATATTGGGAAATGCTTTCCCAGCAGATGGTATGCTGAGGACCACCTTCTGCTATCCCTGTATTCAGCCATAAGGGGCAATGATGAACATATTGCTGTCTTTCTTTTTTAATTATTATTATTATTATATATTTTTTTACTTTGGTGTTTAATGGCCCATGGGAGTACTACTGCAGGTTTAAGCACAACAGTCTACCCAAGGGAGAGTCATGGCTGAGAATTCAGAGAAAAGATGAATGAGCTTATGTTCTGTTTTCTCCCTTAATTCTGCTAATTTGAGGGAGGGGCATAATTATTTTTTTTTTCCTCCCAATTTCAACATCCACTCGTGACTCAGGGCCATGGGCTGTCCTGAGGGGTCCTCATGGTCTGCTGGTTTCTGATGTAATCGAGCACTTAATTGAAGTTAAAGTCAATTAAAGCGGTTGATTAAACACTTTACTTGCCTCACCTGGTTTCTCGTGTCTGAAATGGCTGTCGGATTTAATGCAGTCCTTTGCTATACAGTCTGCTCGCTCTGGTCACAACTTATGCAGTCAAGGAAAGCATTTGAGTGAGCTTACTCACTTCATCTAGGTTTTGGGAACTAAACTAGTTGCTGACTGTAGGGTGAAAACAGAAACCCAGTAGACATTGCGGCCTGGTATGGACCTCCCTAGTAGGCCCATCCTATAGCGTTTGGGAGGGCACACACAAACTGTAAGGCTGTCGCAGGCCAATCAGAGACATCCAGATGACATGCCTCTCTCTGGCCGTTTCTGTGGCCAGCCGTGGGCCACCATGCAGAACTGGCCAGGCACAGCCTGTACTGGCACGGTCCAGTTTCCACCTGGAGCATGGAGTACGTCACTGACCCCTTAAGTGAGAAAACTTTGATTCAAAAGCCTTGCTGTTAATCAGCTGGACCTCTGAAAAACCCAGCACCATCTGCTCAAAGCATTTAGTGCAAAAAGATAACCTTGAATGGCAAAGAACAGATTGTTGTGTAACTATTATGGGCTTGCCAATCCTGAGTCACATTTCATAAAAATTTCCTCTCAACGAGACTGATGATTTTCGGATCGATAAGGTCTGCAAGGTTGTTCTCCCTGCAGCTCATTCCACTTCCCTTGGAACTAATGAAGTTCTTGATTGGGCAGGAAGTAGACAGGGGAATCCAATACTCGTGACACAAGGAGAAGCTTCCTGCAGGCAGTGGTTTTGAGTGATTGTGAGGGGCGTGCGCTGTAGGGAGTGGTTTTTTTTTCCGCCACGTGAAACGCCGTCCAACCCCGCCGGCTGCGTGCTGACACACCAAGACACCCCAACACAGATCAATATCCAATTCAGCCCGCATTATGTTCCCCCAATAACCACAGCCCAGACACAATTACCCGCCCAAAAACCCGTCACACTCCGGTTGCATCTCTCAGCGGGTGGCTCGTTTGAATAAGACGAGTGCTCCATGCTATCTCACACTCTTTGCCTCTCTCTCTCAGTCAGATATAAATGTACAGTAATAACTCTGAAAAGAGCAGCAGGCTTGTGTAATGAGTTGGAGCTCAATATAATTTCAGTCTATCCAGCACTGGTTGAAAAGACAGCTGTATTCAGCTATAAAAGGCAGATTCATGTCCTCACAGAATAATTTATTTATTTTGTTATTTCCAGTTATCAGTCTTAGACTATAAGATATATAAAAATGTGTATTCCTGTTTATTTAAAAACTGCATTATTACATAGAAATGTTAGGAGTCTTCCCCATCACCAAGATATTAACATTCAATTCAAAGGTTACTTTGTGATCCAGTATGTTTAGTGAAGGCATGCAATTATATGCAAGTAAAAATGTATTGTACTCTTAAAATAATATAATTATGTGGTAGAATCAGGATTAATACAGTCAAAACCTTCCATTTTGTAATCGTTTTCCTACCCATCTCACGGATATATTACGATTAATGCAAAGTCGGCTAAGGGGATAATTAAATAGGTGTTGAAACCTGTGGCACCTGACTGCAGAAAGAGCATCTCACCTGCAGACCACTGCTCACCACCCACTAGTGCTTACCTGGCTCAGGTACAGACAGCGCTGGGCTGAGGTGCTGCTGGGTACAGTGCTGGCCGCCCAGGCGTTTGAGTATAGACAGTGCTGGGCTGAGGTGCTGCTGGGTACAGTGCTGGCCGCCCAGGCGTTTGGGTATAGACAGCGCTGGGCTGAGGTGCTGCTGGGTACAGTGCTGGCTGCCCAGGCGTTTGGGTATAGACAGCGCTGGGCTGAGGTGCTGCTGGGTACAGTGCTAGCCGCCCAGGCGTTTGGGTATAGACAGTGCTGGGCTGAGGTGCTGCTGGGTACAGTGCTGGCCGCCCAGGCGTTTGGGTATAGACAGCGCTGGGCTGAGGTGCTGCTGGGTACAGAGCTAGCCGCCCAGGCGTTTGGGTATAGACAGCGCTGGGCTGAGGTGCTGCTGGGTATAGTGCTAGCCGCCCAGGCGTTTGGGTATAGACAGCGCTGGGCTGAGGTGCTGCTGAGTACAGTGCTGGCCGCCCAGGCGTTTGGGTACAGACAGCGCTGGGCTGAGGTGCTGCTGGGTACAGTGCTGGCCGCCCAGGCGTTTGGGTATAGACAGCGCTGGGCTGAGGTGCTGCTGAGTACAGTGCTAGCCGCCCAGGCGTTTGGGTATAGACAGCGCTGGGCTGAGGTGCTGCTGGGTATAGTGCTAGCCGCCCAGGCGTTTGGGTATAGACAGCGCTGGGCTGAGGTGCTGCTGAGTAGAGTGCTGGCCGCCCAGGCGTTTGGGTACAGACAGCGTTCGGCCCGTCATCGATGTTTGGCCCAGATAAGACATAAATCCTCCCAGCTCTTAAGGTGTCTCTCATGGCCTGTCACATATACAAACTTTGCCTCGGGACAAGTCTTTACAGCGGGGCAGTAAATGAGATGCCATGTGGTCACTCGCTCCTTACGGCCATCGAGCCCCATTTCTGCTGGACGGAGATCAATGGTGTTTACTGCAGCCGGCACTGTTTTAACAATTTATGTCCCCACTCTGAGAGCTAGCAAACCATACATTCCCAGGTGTGTCCCTCTATCATGATATCTGCAGTGTGCCAGAGCTAGATTTTTAGTGTATCACACTTAGGTCACTTTGGGGTTGTTTAACTGAGCACAGCCTTTGTGGCATTAAAAAAATAAAACCTTCATAAGGAACAGCTATGTTTTCCCACGTCTCCCACCCTAGCACTAACCCAGCCCACCCCTGGTTAGCTTTAATAAGCAGACAGCCATAGAGCACCCAGAGGTGGAGTTACTAGCTAAATTAGCATATCATGAAGACATTCCCACATAGTGATTAACGCTTTCCTTTAGGAGCTAGAGAAGAACTTAGGAGCAATCAGAGGCGTCTAGCTAATGGAGAACAGGCAAAAGGGGACTCTGCAGTGTCCCTGCCTCAGAGGGAACAGCAAGGAGAAGGAGAAATGAAACAAGCTGGCTTTGGAAACTGCCCGAATTGCTGAACTCGAATGGCATTCTGAAACTGATCTCTACTGAAAGGCAGCTTAACGCAAAAAAAAACCATGTCAGCATGTGAGATCTGCCTCTTCCTGCGGCAAACTGCTGGAGAAAATGAGAGGTACCTTCCCCTGAGGTCACGTGGACAAAGGACCAGCTCTCATTGTGACTGTCCTAAAACCACTTTTCTCTAGACTCGTTCACCATGGGAAGCCTCTCCATTAGAGAGCATCTCCCTCTGTGTGGAACCCAACCAAGACCAAACAGGAAAGACCAAAAAGGGAAAAAGGCTTTTAACTTTCGGATTCTGAAAACACAAAGTATGGTCACAAAATACCAGCACTTAATTTCAGATTGAGTGCTTTTATTGTCTCTAAGTTCACATTCTGTAATTTCTATGCCAGGCTTAGTTCTTTCCTTTCACAGTTTTGCCTGTTTGCTTTGTGCTGCCCACTGAAACATCCACTGAAATTCAATCAGTTGATATTTCCACATTCATGATTAAACAAGGGCAGATGTTACTTCGTTCAAGGTCTGAAAGAACTGGCAAACAATCACATTAGGAAAACATTTTTTGTAAACTTGCTTTAATTTCCTGTTCTTCTTCATTGTGTGACATTAACCATTTTTGCGTTCCTCTGTTTGGATCGCATGGGCTCACGGTAAACAAAGTGCATTATTTTTATACTTTGTTTACTTTGCATTTCCTCTTTCATTCATATTCCATTTTATTATATTTCATTATTTCCTTTCTTTTATTTGGAGAGTTCTTTGAGCATTTTATACAAAAACCTATTTGAAATTAAGTGCATTATTATTTTAATTATTATTCAGCACATATGAGGTGTCATTCAGGCCTCAGCACAGTGTAAACTGTATTCAGGCTCGTGGGGAATTTTCACCCGGGGAAACTCACGGTTTCTGAGGGCACCGGCCGATTCACGGGGTCATTAAATCTGATTGCAAAGCAGGACAGGAGCCCGGCCACGGAGAGGAATTTGGTTAAACTATGAGCAAAGCTAAGCAATTCAGAGCAGTTAACTCCTCTGCTTAGGCACTTAAGAAATCACTCAGGGGCTTCATAATTGGAAACGTTTTACATTTGAAGGCCTCCAGTCACGGGCAAACGCTTAAACTGTGGTAATTATTCTTTAGAAATTCTACCGAGGGCCCAAATGGATTTCTATAGAACTGGTCATGCCAGGAAGCAGAGGGGGATATATGTGTGAGTACATGGGGTTTATTCCTTCAGAAATAAACCTGCGCGCACCCACGGCCCCCTCACATTAGAATGGTTTTTGTGTACAGTAACCGCTATGTGTGTGATTAAAACAAAGCAGAAGTTTATGTTCCTAATATTAATATCTTTTCTGTTATGTCCCTCTGCAGTGTGCATCTTGTTTTGGGGTCCATTGCAGCAGGAGGGCAAGATATATATGTATGTGTGTATGTGTGTGTGTGTATGTATGTATGTATGTCTACATATATGAAAAGCCTATGGAATCATAGTCTGCAAATCAGTGTGGTTAACCAAGTTACATTAAAGTATTTTGGAACAGGACACTCAATAGACAGCATTGCTAGTAGCTGTTTTTATTACATTAAACCATTAAACTCTTCAAATAGCAATGTTTGACAAATTTTCAGTGATTACAACTAGGGATTAAAAAGCAAAAATGATCATACAGAATCTATGAAGACACTATGTACAAAACTATATTACATAACCATGCCTTTCATTCCTCGTAACACACCACTTTGAGTAGATAAACCTGCAATAACCTTACTGTACAACAATCCAACATCAAGAAGAAAGATGGCGCCGCAAAGTCCTGTGAAATCGAGCGCTTGATTTATCACACATTCTGTTTTACATCTCCTCGACGTTCTTGCTATGATTTTTATGAGAATATGAAAAGAAAATATTGTCGAAGTTTCATCCGCACAGCCTGACCCCTTCAGCGAGGAGTGGGCTGGGAGAGAGAAGCCAGCGGTGAAAGTGTGCGCGCCGAAAGGTTCATGGAGGACGGTGATCGTCTAATACTGACTTATTAACGTCGTAATTTGAAAAGGCAGGGCAACTAATCACACACAGCTCTTGATAGATTGGCTGAAGAGTGTGATAGATTGGCTACCCGCAGTCCTTTCATGGCGAAATGTATTTTAATCGCTCTCGGTAATTAACACCCGTTTGCCGTGAGCCGCATTGTCTGGGCGTCCACAGAGAAACATCCCGCTCCCCCCAAAAAACAAAGCCTGCGAGTCGCCGAGACACAAACACGCGGCCTGTCCGCCGCTTTTCATTACGGCTATTAGTGCAAGGATGGCAACAAAAAAAAAAAAGGAAAATGTTTGATGAAAAAATATATTAAAAATGAGTATCAGGAGAAATGTATAAGAGGTGCGTTTTCAGCACATTCGTTTTATATTCACGTACAGTAATGCCGTCGCGTCTGATCAGGGGGACTCTGTATTCCCAGGCTCCACTTTAATCATAACAGAATGGGCTGTGCCTTTGAGCGGTTTGCGTAATCTATTTCAATTGCTTATTTTTGTCATTTGTTTTTTATTTTTACAGGCACATGCACACGCACACACACACATACACACACGTGCGCGCACACACACACACACACAGAGCATGGTTCTCTCATACTCTTGGTATCAGTGTAATTCAGCTGGTCAGATAATGTTTAGATTTCCGGGGAGAGATAGGAGAGGAAAGGGCAAACGGCTATCTGAATGCAAGAGTGGTTAACGCATTTATTTCACAATTTCTTCCCAGGACAAAATGACCGCAACAGGGGGGTGGTGTGGAGGCCATTATTTATACTCTTTATAGACAGGGACACAACTCGCCTCCGGTTCAGTGTTTGCATTTTCCTCGCCTGGTCCCCATCCATCTCCTCCACCCCAGTAGAGTTGTTTACGATTATTTAGTCCTACCTGCAGTGAATCTTTGTCGGCAGCTATTTTTAGAGCGACAAGCTGACAAAGACGACCGGGGTGGAAACGTTAACTAACAGCACCTTCCGATCGCAGAACACACAAGGAGGCCCGAAGAGCGCAGATCTGGAATTAAAAGAAAGTGGGAGTTTCAAACATTCCCGCACCTCCAGCTCTCCGGCGCTCGCATGAACAACAAGCTCCTGCTTTGTTTTTTTTGCCTTTTTTTTCGACTAATTTGGGAGGGAGTCTTTGTCTTTGCGCAGCTCTTCGGATTCGGTAACGTTTCCCATCTTCGGTTTTCCTCTCGCGCCCGCCTGTCGTCTGTCGCCTGTCGCACCATCTCTCTAAAATTCATTTCCTTTTGATCCACTAATCCATGCTCATTTTTCTTTGCCACCAATAAAAAAAAAAAAAAGAAGAAGGATGAGATTTTTGGCACGCTGGCGTTTCTGTGAGTTTATTCAGGAAATCGATGTGTGACTGCCACAGGCCGTACCTCCTCCATGCCTCTCGTCTCTCACATGGGCTGCCCTCACAACGCTGCGGGCCCCCTGCCCCGGACCACTTCATAAAAGCCTGGCCTGGAAAGCTGCGAAACTTAATTTGCTTGTTTTTATCAGCCGTGACCAGAGCACGAAGCCCGATAACCTGAATCTAATTACCTTTTTCCGTCTCATCCCCCCATCTCTTCCAGTCATTCATTTACCTCCTGTGCACTTGTCTTTGTTTTTTCTCTCAAGATGGGAGGAATGAAAAAAGACCCCCAGTAATCCTGAAAGCACTAGAAGGCGGAGTGAGAGAGAGAGAGAGAGACAAAGTGTAGCTGGAATGCCAAGTCCATACATTAGCGTACCTGAGCGCTAATGGTGTAAGCGATCATGGGCAGAGTCCCAGGCACGGGGGCCTCATGCTACACACACGGCTCAGAAGGATGGCCTAATTACCGGGACTTCCTGTGATGTGGGTCTGTCCACATCTGTTCTTCCCCAGACCCTTTTATTCCTGTTATTCGTTTCGAGCTGTTGGGAGATTAATGCCGCCGCGCTGGTTTTCTCTGAGAGTTTGGGCCGATCTGATCGTCTCCTGGCCGTCGGTCACCCTGGCTCCTCATTGGTCGATGTGTCTTGATTCTTCCTCTGATGTCCAGAGTGTTGGGGAATCGGGTCTCAGAGGCAGAGAGCGTCTGTCACGAATAAGCCAGTCAAGTTTGACTATCTCTGCAAGTACTCCTTCTTTCCACTTCCGTTTTCTGCGTAAAAGTAATGTATACTCGCACATAAACCCTTGCAAACACACACACATACACACGTGTGCATACAAAATCACACGCACCCATGTACACAAACACACACACAGACACACACACAGATGTACATGCACACGCAAACACACATGTGTGCATGCACACACTCACATGCACACATACATAGTCCTCCCAGCTTAAATTGCATGTGAAAAAGATAAGCAAATATCCCAGGGGTTTATTATACACTAGTTGTTTCTCTTTTATCAGTGACTAATAAACATGTCTAATCTAATTTACTCCTTTTCAATAAGCCTGTTGTAAATTGTTTTACTTTTTGGGGGCATCAAAATATCCAAGTATTTGGGTTATTTTTTGCAAGAAAATATGATATTAATTTGTTTTTGTGGAAAGTGCGTTGAAATCCTGTTAAGAGTGATCCTCTCTCAGGTGTGTGTGCAGGTGATCTCAGGTATAGAGACAGGCCTCCACTCTCAGGTGTGTGTGCAGGTAATCTCAGGTATAGAGCCAGGCCTCCTCTCCCAGGTGTGTGTGCAGGTGATCTCAGGTATAGAGCCAGGCCTCCTCTCTCAGGTGTGTGTGCAGATGATCTCAGGTATAGAGCCAGGCCTCCTCTCTCAGGTGTGTGTGCAGGTGATCTCAGCTGTAGATGACGGCTACCTCTCTCAGGTGTCAGTACAGGTGAAATCAAACCAAGGCTTTTCTGTCTCATCGGCACTCATCACTCTGCCCAATTTTTTGTCCAACTGACAGAGCTCTGAGCTCTTAGTCCCTATACACACACTTTCCTGCACACACATACGCATGCACACGCACAGAGACACTCTCACATCAAAACACGCTTGATCACCCTCAGTCTGTATGTGCACCTTTAACCACATGCACATAAACACACCCGCTCACATGCAGGAACACACGCTTACAAGCACACACGCTCTCATATACTCGCACCCACACACAAGCTCACACACAGACTCATACATGCACTCATACATATACATATACATAGACACACTAACACACATTCACATACATGCAAGCACACACACATACTCAAATTCATGCCCACTCACACCAAGATATATGCACACAGATACGCACAGACTCACACCCACACACACGCACACACACACACACACACACACACACACACACACACACACACAGTCAATCAAGCGCAGGGGCGAACAGACACCTACTGCTACATTAAGCCCTGTGCCTTTAGCTAGATCAGGGACTCATGGCCATCTTATGCTAGATTAAAGTTTAATTCCAGTGTTGTCAAGTGGGTGACCCCAAGCTGTGTAATTACTCTGGAAACAGACGGGTCATATCCATTCCTGGAGTCCTCTCACATCCTGACAAAGACCACCAGCTGCTGTCTTAACAAACATTAAAGACATGGATGGAAACTCATTTCTTTAGAAAGCAGGAGGGGACCCTGACACTCTGCTAATCCAACCCCACAAAGGCTTCCCCTTCCTCAGCCTGTGCTACATACACTTAGGGCTAAGGAAACCTGTCCTGGGTAAAGGCCTACAGAGCGTTATATTTAAGCATTTATCACGCTCTCTTTTCCACAGCGGCTTACAACAGTGCACCCAACGGCTTTAGACAAAGACCAGAGATCACACCAAGCTGTTATCTTACCATAAACCAATGGTATTAGCCCCTCTATCAAATTAAAACACATAATTGTGTGTCATGGCAGGTGCACAGATATTAAGAAAAGTCTTTGAGGGCACAGTGAAATGTGAAAGACCCAAATATAGCCATACC
Organism: Albula goreensis; assembly: GCA_022829145.1. Classification (NCBI taxonomy): domain Eukaryota; kingdom Metazoa; phylum Chordata; class Actinopteri; order Albuliformes; family Albulidae; genus Albula; species Albula goreensis. The sequence continues at coordinate 34,399,665 of CM040752.1, forward strand.
AGAGGAGCATTTGTCACACACAGACCACAGATTGTTAGCATACCATAAACCAATAGTGTTAGTCATTCCATCCACTCAAAGCACGTCATTTGGTGTCATGGCAGGTGTGCAGAGATTAAGGAACATGTGCAAGACCTGAGTATACCAGAGTTAGAGGAGTTTACAGAGAGCAGCAGAAGACTGTAGTAGGAGGTTAACTCCACCTGTGGTGGAGATGTGGCTGTGAAGACAGATGCTTGGAGAATCCAGGCTGGGTGAATGGACTGACTGAGATGTAAGGAAGAAGACAAAAGCCAGAATTAGCTGGGTTTGGTGATTTTGGTTTTCACTGAAATCATAAAATGCTTTGGTTTCCATCTTTCTTGTAAGAAGTGTCATAAACTGACCTCTGTTTCACTTGCTCTGTCCAACTGAGATTTAAAAATTTTGGTTACAAAAGAGGCCTGAAAAAGAATGGCAGCCTTTACTAGGCAGAAATACACAAAAAGAACGAAGACAAGCAAAGTGTGCAAAAATACAATCAAGTGCACAAAGCAATTGAACCAACAAAAATGATCAAATGCAGACTGAATCTGTTACCAACTTCTTCAGATTAGCTTTAAACTCTCTGAGAGTAACCTATAATTTAAAAAAAAAAAAATAAAGCTTTTGCTAACCGCTACTGCTAACAGATGCTCCTAATTTATGGTAATTCGCTCACTTGTTGAAGCACTCAAAAGGATAATGCTAAATCATAAAAGAAAATGTGCTCAAGGCTAGCAGAGGTGCAGCTCTCTCTTCTACAGAAGGATTTTAATGTGAATGAGACAGAGGGATTAAAGTGGGTGTTCCTGGTACGTCCCTCATGATTAATATTAATAATTAAAGTCCATAAAGCACAAAGACCACAAAAACAGGAGGGGAAACACTGGGCTGTACCAAACAAAAGAAAATGAACAAAAACAAAATAAAATAAAATTCTGAGACTGAAAGAAACTAATTAAATGAAGCCCAAAAGAATTCTGAAACTAACTACACTTACTACACTAAACTAAACAAAAGCATACAAGGGTGGTACCTGCCCCTATCTATTTATACACAAGAGAAACTGTTAACAGTGACAATAATAAAAAAAACACCTACCTAACTCCCACTCCTAACCCAACACTACCTGGCAACCAAACCATAGACGCAAAACCAAACTCGAAGTCTATTTCAGAACAATACAGTCCTTACACAGAAAGTCACAACAGCACAGAGGTGAGCAAAAAGTCGAATCCAAGTCACGCCCGGTTAACTACCAATACGGTCTTTTATAAGTGCGGGTCGGTTCCTCATTCGCTGCCAGGCAGATCCGCCGAAGAGGATTGGGGGAAAAAAAGACACTCACTACCTCTGCTTAGAGAATCGCGGAGTGACCCGTAGCACAGACTCGAGAGCGGAATGAGACAGGGAGAGAGGGAGAGAGCAAAAACCTGGCACGATACAGGTCCCTTTCTCGCTCCCAGGTGTCGGAGACGGCTGAACTGAGCCGGATCAGCGTGCAGACTCGCGCGGCTTGCTTTTGTGTTGAATGAAAAGGCCAGAACACGCTCCCCATAGATACCAGCCCACTACCGCTCAGCACAGAGAGGCGTAGAGGTCAAACATCCATCCATTAATCACACGCTGGGAAGCTACCCTCATCCTGCATTCTGTGTTTGTTATCCCGCAAATGTCACAGGCGTTTGTGCATCAGATAAGGCAATCAGCTGACCTAGCTGGGGCTGGATCTGTTTATTTGTGTCAGTTTTTTTGTTTGTTTTATAAAGACATTCTCAAAAGGTCATAAAGCTGTATTTGCTGTTATTATAATATATTTCTATTCTAATACGTGTATCAGATTGTTTACAGATTTGTTGGTTTAGTTTTTTGGTATTCTAATCTGTTCTATTTTAATGTGTGCATCAGATTGTTTGCACGGTTGTTAGTATAGTTTTTTGGTATTCTAATGTATTCTAATCTAATGTGTTCATCAGATTATTCACAGATTTGTTGGTATGTATCCCTTTGGGCCAGTAATCCTGCCCTCATATGGACAGTCATGGACAGCACACAGGAAAACCAGATGTCATTGTTTCCAATATAAATATGATGGCAAATTCTATTGAGGCCGGTGGTACACAGCACCTGCTCCTGGAACTTAATCAAGTTCTACTCTCTGCTGCTGCAGTGTCTCTAAATCGGATGTTGCTGTCCTGAGAAAACAAACGAAAAAAAGCTATTTATTTTTTTTATTTGATTCCATTATTACATCGCAATCAGTAGCCAAAATTAATCGACAGAAGCTATTTTAAATAAATACATTTTATTGTAAACACAGCTTGGAACGTGTCACCTATAAATATCTCCAGGGTACGAATAGCAGGGGAGCCGGGGGGAGCCTGGCTCCTCTTAATAAGACATGAGCTCCCCTGAAAATATGATGTGTGAAGTTTTTGGGGGTCTTTAAAATCTTGACAATATGTTATTTTTGCCATGCATTTCTATTTTTCTGTATCGTCATCATCATGGATCATGTGTAAAATTTGGCTATTATTGATGTATGATTAATTCATGAGGGTGGTTCATGTTTCTTTGCAACAAGAGTCAGTCAGTCCTGTTTTTGAGGCACACACAAGCGCTCTCCCCCCCCCCCACTCTCAGTTAAAAAAAAGTGAGCTCCCCTGAAGCCATGGTATAGTTCTCACATGGAATGTCTCACCTTGCAGTGGAGAACTTTGTGGTGAGCCGCTGTGTTGTCTAGCTTCCCATTTTACCGACTACCGTCATTCTGGTGGATTTTACGCCGCCGTCCACGTGAACGCATCGTAACCGCCGTCCCCGTGACAGGCTATCCGGCGTGACATGAGAGGCGGAGCGAATGCTGTTTGGAGGGAAGGACTGCGTCTCCCCGATAACACGCCTTAGCCTCGCAGGCACCTGGCCCAACGCTGTCTGAGTCAAATCCACCCCATCCCCTGTGGCGTGTTTGTGTGTGTGTGTTTGTGTATGTGTGTGTGTGTGTTTGCCAAGTCAGCATCTCCAAATCACCGGAGTACCATGGCATCTGAGGCCATGCTTGTGTGAAGTGCTCTTATCTGGAAGCTCCAGTAGTTAATAAAAAGTTGAGGGCTGGGAGACCTCCTGCCAATCTATTGAGCTGCAGGGTATCACCGTGAGTGCCAGGGAGCCCGCCTGAACCGTCTCAATGTGGATATTCATGTCCTGTCATGGGGAGAGAAAGACACTTCTCCTGTTAGGACATTGTTCCAGTGTGTGGATGGGGCCCACAGTCTGCATCCTGTTAAGGCACTGCTCCAGTGTGTGGATGGGCCCCACAGTCTGCATCCTGTTAAGGCACTGTTCCAGTGTGTGGATGGGCCCCACAGTCTGCATCCTGTTAAGGCACTGTCTGCATCCTGTTAAGGCACTGTTCCAGTGTGTGGGCCCCATGCATCCTGTTAAGGCCCTCCAGTGTGTGGATGGACCCCAGGTCTGCATCCTGATGTTCCAGTGTGTGGATGGGCCCCACGGTCTGCATCCTGTTCCAGTGTGTGAATGGGCCCACAGTCTGCATCCTGTTAAGGCACTGTTCCAGTGTGTGGATGGGCCCCACAGTCTGCATCCTGATAAGGCACTGTTCCAGTGTGTGAATGGGCCCACAGTCTGCATCCTGTTAAGGCACTGTTCCAGTGTGTGGATGGGCCCCACAGTCTGCATCCTGTTAAGGCACTGTTCCAGTGTGTGGATGGGCCCCACGGTCTGCATCCTGTTAAGACACTGTTCCAGTGTGTGGATGGGCCCCACAGTCTGCATCCTGTTAGGACATTGTTCTAGTGTGTGGATGGGCCCCACAGTCTGCATCCTGTTAAGGCACTGTTCCAGTGTGTGGATGGGCCCCACAGTCTGCATCCTGTTAAGGCACTGCTCCAGTGTGTGGATGGGCCCCACAGTCTGCATCCTGTTAAGGCACTGTTCCAGTGTGTGGATGGGCCCCACGGTCTGCATCCTGTTAAGGCACTGTTCCAGTGTGTGGATGGGCCCCATGGTCTGCATCCTGTTAAGGCACTGTTCCAATGTGTGGATGGGCCCCACAGTCTGCATCCTGTTAAGGCACTGTTCCAGTGTGTGGATGGGCCCCATGGTCTGCATCCTGTTAAGGCACTGTTCCAGTGTGTGGATGGGCCCCATCCTGTTAAGTCTGCATCCTGTTTTTAAGGCACTGTTCCAGTGTGTGGATGGGCCCCATGGTCTGCATCCTGTTAAGGCACTGTTCCAGTGTGTGGATGGGCCCTACGGTCTGCATCCTGTTAAGGCACTGCTCGGTTTGGACCGATGAACTTCCTGTGCCTCACAGCCTGCCCAAGGAAAGGGCTTATGGGTAATTAATGATGGGATACTCTGTAAGGGCTAACTAAGCAAGAGAGGGGGTGTTTTTCCAACTTTTCCTGTTGATGTTCTGATTGCGGTTTGAGTGATTTGTTTGTGATGAGGTGTGTTGAAAACAACCATACCACTCATCCTGTGCCCGAAGTTGTCCAGAACATGAGAAGTAAAACTAAAATATTTTGGTCAGCGTATCCCTTCATAGCTGTCTGAAGCCTGTGCAGAATAAAACCTCACCCTGTATGATGAAATCCAGCCGCAGCTGCATACACGCTCTCAAACCATTATTCCGTATATCGTTGGAAGCTTTCAGAGAGCATACATCACTTCTCTAAGAGTTTTTTTTGGGGGGAGAATAACATCTATTCTTTGCCCACAGAAACATTGAAAGGTTTGACAGTGTTGCCAGAACTCCTCTTTTTTCTGAACGGCGAGGCATTAACATTAATGATGATGGGTGCTTGAATGCGTCTTTGTGCTCTCATGTGAAGTAAATAATTTGTTTTGGTGCTGTTTCAAGCTTTAAGGTTTGGAAGTACAGACACCTGTAAAGCAAAATGCAGGCAGCCAAGCCAGTTGCTCCATCGAATAAGTGTTTATTATTTATTGTTTTTTTTACACTTTTGAAATACACTTTTTTTTGTACACAATGTTTTTTTTCTCCTCAAAGCAGACAATATTGACATGAAAATGAGAGCTTTCGTGCGTTGCCTTAGTTTGCAACAAAGAAAGAGATATTCGTGTTCCTTTCCATTGGTTTAAAGCAAGTCATTCCCAGCCTAATTAGCTAATTTGCACTTTGAACTAACATTGATATTCCCAGCATGCAGCTGGCCACAGTGACATCACTCCTGTACTGTTCTGTCTGCCATTTTACTGCACATTTGGGCAATCAGCTGAATGAAAGCATGATGGATTTTTAGGTAGAAAAATGAGTCCCGCAAAGCCTTGACATAATCCGTTCAATATTTCTTGTGGACAAAGGGACAAACAGTTTGAAATGCAATTGGTTTCATCAATATGAAAATAAAAGCAAGTGCCCAAACAAAACTTGAGATCCTTTCTGCCAATACTGAACTCAAGAGACTTAATGTTAAAGAGTAGAAAGACATTTCAGAGTCAAACCTGATTTTTTTCTCCCATTTCTCCTACCCTTTTGGCCCCCTGACTCAGGAAGAGGAAGCCATAAGACCATGACTCCTCTCCTTCACATGATTCGCCGTCACCTCCGTCCACACCGCACACCCAACGCCAGTTACATACTGTCCATGCTGTCGGACGATCACAAGACCACCATGTCCTCCGCCATGTGTCTGCAGTTGCCCAGTCTGACCAGGTGTAGTCGCTAGAGAGCCATGAAACCAATAGATCTAGCTGGCTTACTCCCTGTTATTCCCTGATAAGGCTGGACAAATTGCTGACTCTGTCTATAGCTGGCAATGATGCAAGCAGGCCTCAAACACAGGCTTGTGTAGCTCAGTGAGATGTGGAAGGGCTAAATAATTTGCTTGGGGGTTTATGCTGGTAAAAAGCGAAATGCGCAACAGAAGTTTTGCTACCATCCACAATGCCAAGAAAAATAGACAGGGCACTGACTCTGTGCATGGGAGCTACAGAACCTGAAGAATTTTATTAAACAAATTTACTGAATGATGAGCAAGCACCCACCAATATTACAACAGCAATACTTTAAAACATGTCAGCCAACATATGCAGCATAGATGCATGACTGAATGTATCAACAACACGGAGAGATTAACCGCCGAACAGCAGCTATGTCATCTGCCAAATCAATTCCCCATCTCAAAGCGAGATATTGATTAATTGTGTCAGTTAAGCTACCCGATCATGACAGGTTCGCTGCAAATTTACAGGTGGATCAATACAATGTCAATACAACAGCGCCACTTGTTAAAGTAAGGCAAGATCTTCAATCAGCATAGATGTATCAATCAAAGTCAGAGAGGGCATCGTACACCGTGTGGATATCATTCAGTGTTCTTGTACATGGTGACATAAGAGCACACAGGGTTTAATTAACCCAAACACCCCCATGACAGCTCCATCAGAAGAGCTCACCTCGCTGCGCTGCAGGACTGAATGGGTCAGGAGATCCTCTGTCCCCACTGCCATCAGGACGTACAACACCTCAGCCATTGGCCAATAACCAGGACCAGGAGCCAATCGCCTCTCTCTTTCTCTTCCTCCCCCCATACCCATCACCCTCACCCACTGGACTCTGTGCAGCAATCCTTAAAGGACTCCTGTGCTATTAAGCAACTGTATTTTTTAACCCTGTCCGTACTGCAGTTTCTATTTAATTTATCTTATTTCTTATCTACCTTTGATATTTCTTATTTGGCTATTGTATTGTATTATCCCATTCAATATTTATTTTACTCATCTGTTTAGAATTTCATCTATTTTTCAAGGGGATGAATAAAGTATCTATCTATCTATCTATCTATCTATCTATCTATCTATCTATCTATCTATCTATCTATCTATCTATCTATCTATCTATCTATCTATCTATCAATCTATCTGTCTGTCTGTCTGTCTGTCATGTACATTTTGGCATTTTGCAGATTAACTTATCAAGAGTGACTTACAAAAGTGCACACGATGACCTATTACAGCCGAAGTAACAAACAGGTAACCTTAGCCGTGACCAATTATACTTACCGCCCAATCTGTGTGATATCCTTACCTGGTTTCAAATTGCCGCGTGAGCTCGAGGACACAGTGAGGAAGAGGAGGGGATGTCCAGGGGTGAGGTCAGGATTAGCTGAGCTTGTTCAGCCTTAACTTGTTCAGTGATGTGCTTTGCTTAAACATTTTCAGGTGCTTAAACTGCTGTGATGTTTTTGAAACGTTACGTGCATTTGAAAGGTCACAGTATTTGCCGTAAGTATATGACCCAGGCCTGGTTATTCCCAGCTAATATGCCATAGTGAGTGTTACCATAGCAGATGTGCAATTCGGAGGTTTGCTCAGTGTAACCAAGTTATGCTCATGTCGCCACTCCAAAAATCCATCCCCAGAATTTCAGCCCGGCCCAAACTGCACACCACCCCTCAAAAGACAGACGCCAGGGAGACTCAGGGCTTTCCTGCGCGTTAGCCCTGATTAAAAACTCATTTTCAGACAGGTGCTCTGATCGATATGTGTGTCTGGAATCCATAAATCAATGCAAGTTAAAAATATTCTACCTTTTTCCCGGGATCATTTTTTGGTGAGTTTCACTACCGTTAATTATAAAACCCATTAAGTCTGGAAATACGGGTCAATTAAATCCTAAGAGCCGTTATTGGAAGACTGGCTTTGAAACTGAATATTCATTTCAATCATTTTCCTTTCACATTCTTTTAATATATCTTATACTCGACAAAAACTGAACAAATACTTCTGGAAGTAAGTCAATAGCCATATTTCTATTAGAGAGTGATAATATCAAAGAGTAAAGGTGTAGAATTTAATTATCAACCTCCAAAATATCCCTTGCTGAGCGATGTTCAAACTCTGCAGTGATATGTTTTTATCTGTAATAACCTCAGTAACCTTTGGTAACCTTCTGTACAGTATGTTAAATTATGTTACAAAGCAATAGTTTGAGTTTGTGTATTAGTGTGCCTACATGTTCAGATATAACGGTAAAAATGGTGCATTTTGACCTCTCAACACAGCCTATCACAACTGGGAGTCTTGCTTAGTCTTAGCTCTGGCTATGCGCTGCTGTCCCTGTAGCACTTCTGAAAATGAAAAAGACAACATCCTCTTAGACCATCATCGCACTGCATTACAGGTATTTAACTGATGCTCCTATTCCGAGCAACTAACACAATTTACATTTTTACACACCATCCATTTTTACTGAGGCAATTCAGCTTAATAGCTTTGCTCAAGGGTAGAACAGAAGTGGTCTACTCAGGAATTAAGCCTGCAACCTCTGAGTTACAAAGCATACTTCATCAAACAAACCAAACTTTGGTTTAATTATCACTGCATCATTAAATTAAAATAAGGAGTCTTTACATGTATTTTATGTTAATGTCATCCGAATAAGAAAGTACAATTGTCTGAAGACTAATAGATTAGTCTATAGGGGGGTCCTTATCTATGCTGTCACCTTTGGCACTTGGGACTTTACATCTGTCTAGAATGTGTAGCACTTTGTACCTTTCATTTGCACTTTGCCTTGGAGGTCGCTCCGGACAACAGCGTCTGATAAATACCTTTAATGTAATGTTATGAAGAGATGTCTTTTTCCTTCATTTGAGTTGGTTTATGGTTAGAGAAAGTCTTCAGCTGATATGGTGGTGGATCTGTTATGTTGTGGGCGGCCATCTTGGGTCCATTTATTACTTTGCATGGTACAATCACAGGGAAGGAGCACAAAGCTACTTTGGATGGCTAGGTGAACCCTGTATTGCAAGCAATGTTTCCTCAAGATTCCCCCCATTCCCAAATACAATAACACCTCTTTAGACACTTCTAAACAGTCTGTTTTCATGAACACTAATAGAGTCAAACAC
>CM040752.1:34413585-34446085 GCA_022829145.1 Albula goreensis
GCCTGTAGCCCTTTCCTCTTACGGCTGATTATGTTTTATCATCAGGCTGGCCGATGCGGCCATTTTCTCTGCACAGCAAAGTCCTTTTATGGAACATTTGTGCATCGCAGACCTTTATAAAGGATGAATAAGCTACACTCTTACATGATTCAGGCTGGTCAGTGAAAACCAATCAGCTTTTGAATAAATCAGAAATATGTTCAGTGGTTTTTATGTAGGGTTTGCCATGGGAACCCCCACCCCCCTCCCACTCCGGCAGAGTTGACAAAATGGACGGCCAAAACTCACTGATGGCACAACACCAGGGAAAACAATTCACACATACCTCCAACGATGAGCATATGTGGCAAACGCCTTACTGAAAATGGTACCTTCAGGAAACAAAACACATGATTCACATTGACAAAAACCCCAGCCAGTACTCACAGAGCAGAAGAAGAACCCACAGCCAGTACTCACAGGACAGAGAAAGAACCCACAACCAGTACTCACAGGACAGAGGAAGAACCCACAGCCAGTACTCATACAGTAGAGGAAGAACACAATGTCAGCCAGTACTCTGTGAGTACCACAGCCAGTACTCACAGGCTGCAGCTTCACCCAGCCCGTGGTAAATTAACACACAGTACTCATAGAGCAGAGGAAGAACACACAGCCAGTACTCATACAGCAGAGGAAGAACACACAGCCAGTACTCAGAACACACAGCCAGTACTCATACAGCAGAGGAAGAACACACAGCCAGTACTCATACAGCAGAGGAAGAACACACAGCCAGTACTCATACAGCAGAGGAAGAACACACAGTCAGTACCCACAGAGCAGAAGAAGAGCCCATAGCCAGTACTCATACAGCAGAGGAAGAACACACAGCCAGTACTCATACAGCAGAGGAAGAACACACAGCCAGTACTCACAGAGCAGAGGAAGAACACACAGCCAGTACTCACAGAGCAGAAGAAGAACCCACAGCCAGTACTCATACAGCAGAGGAAGAACACACAGCCAGTACTCATAGAGCAGAGGAAGAACACACAGCCAGTACCCACAGAGCAGAAGAAGAACACACAGCCAGTACTCATAGAGCAGAGGAAGAACACACAGCCAGTACTCACAGGGCAGAGGAAGAACCCACAGCCAGTACTCATAGAGCAGAGGAAGAACACACAGCCAGTACTCATAGAGCAGAGGAAGAACACACAGCCAGTATTCATACAGCAGAGGAAGAACACACAGCCAGTACTCAGAGAGCAGAGGAAGAACACACAGCCAGTACTCATACAGCAGAGGAAGAACACACAGCCAGTACTCAGAGAGCAGAGGAAGAACACACAGCCAGTATTCATACAGCAGAGGAAGAACACACAGCCAGTACTCATAGAGCAGAGGAAGAACACACAGCCAGTACTCATAGAGCAGAGGAAGAACACACAGCCAGTATTCATACAGCAGAGGAAGAACACACAGCCAGTACTCATACAGCAGAAGAAGAACACACAGCCAGTATTCATACAGCAGAGGAAGAACACACAGCCAGTACTCATACAGCAGAGGAAGAACACACAGCCAGTACTCATACAGCAGAGGAAGAACACACAGCCAGTACTCATAGAGCAGAGGAAGAACACACAGCCAGTACTCATACAGCAGAGGAAGAACACACAGCCAGTACTCAGAGAGCAGAGGAAGAACACAATGCCTGCTGCTGACCAGCTGTTTCTTTGTTGTTGTTGTGTTTTGATTCGCTTGATTTACGGTATTATCTCCCCCACCACCCAAGCCTTTGTGTCATAACTGAACCTTTGTGCACAACATACCTTTGAGTAAAAATTAAATACAAACAAAACAGAAAATTGATTCACAGCTTTTCTTTCCCCCAGCGTAATCTGTGCTCTCACAAGTCTCCAGGAGAAAGCCGTCGAATAGGAGGCTCTTGATAAGATGAAAATAAGGCTGCAGACTGCATACTGCAGCCGGGAAATACACTATTACCATGAGAGCGAGATAGCTGTGCTCCATCCAGAGGTATTTTTATCTCTGACTCCTAAACTCACCCGGCCCGTTGTAAATTAACACAAAATACATAATGGAAACCTGTCGTCGCTCAAACGAGAAGGGTTATTATGATCTGAACTCGACAGACCTCATTTACAAAATCGAGGCTGTCAGATGAAGGGTGCGAGCCGCTGTCAAACTGGCACAGTTTACCATTCACTGAAGCAATTCTGGAGTAGTGGAGTATCTATGCTCTCTGTAGAAGAAAGGGTGATTGTGGGATACTGGAGTACTGATGCCTGACACTAGTGTAAAGTCTTATTCTGGGGCATTGATGCTCAGTGGTAGAGTGATTGGGAATTCTGGGATACTCAACACTGCAGTGAAGGATGATTGTAGAATACTAGAGTAAAGATGCTTTATGGTAGTTTGAAGGGGGATGTTGCAAAAACTGGAGTATTGAGGCTTGACATTAGTGCAAGGGGTGATTCTGGAGTAGTGAGGTATTCATGTTGCACACTAGCACATGGGTGATTCTGGAGTAGTGAGGTATTCATGTTACACACTAGCACAAGGGTGATTCTGGAGTAGTGAGGTATTCATGTTACACACTAGCACAAGGGTGATTCTGGAGTAGTGAGGTATTCATGTTGCACACTAGCACAAGGGTGATTCTGGAGTAGTGAGGTATTCATGTTACACACTAGCACAAGGGTGATTCTGGAGTAGTGAGGTATTCATGTTGCACACTAGCACAAGGGTGATTCTGGAGTAGTGAGGTATTCATGTTGCACACTAGCACAAGGGTGATTCTGGAGTAGTGAGGTATTCATGTTACACACTAGCACAAGGGTGATTCTGGAGTAGTGAGGTATTCATGTTGCACACTAGCACAAGGGTGATTCTGGAGTAGTGAGGTATTCATGTTGCACACTAGCACAAGGGTGATTCTGGAGTAGTGGAATATTGATTCTTAGAGCTAACGTAAAGGATGAGCTACGCAGTGTAGCTAGACATTTAAACACTGCCATTTTCTACGTTTGAATCACTTCAGAATAAATACATACTCAAGCATGAGCTGAAATTACAAAGCACAGAGTACAATCTGTGAAAAAAATCCCTCTTTTTATTTGTGTGTAATTAATCCGCTATTTGTGCATATGGTACAGTGTAAAATCTGTAAAAAACCTATTTTTATTTGTGTGTAATTAATCTGCTTTTTGTGCGTATAGCACTACAAAAAATTCCTGGAGAAGCACCAGAATGAAGTGAAAAAAAATGATAAATAAAAAAAATGTTTGCAAAAGGAAAGAGCTCTCAAGCATCCTTGTTGAAATTAACGGTAGGAATGCTTGTGAAGCGTGCTAATGTAATTTTCTCAGCTGCTAATTATTCTACTGTGTTATGGGTTGTTCCATCACGCAGAACAAAAATAGTGCTAATCCTACCTCAACACCTAAATTGATTATCCAGTATTATTATTTATGGGCAAATCTCCACATTTTTACCAGAAAAAAAAACAGAATTAATAATGTTAAACATTTCTCAATCGCACTGACCTGAGGCTGTAAAATTTTGTTTGTAAAGTTATTTCGGGCCCCCCCACAAACAACAGTTAGGAATCTTTAATTGTGTCTAGCCATGGTTACTGTTGTTCCAACATGAGCAAAAGCAGAAGTGCTGCAATGACACAACCTCCAGTTAATTCCAGGATTCCAGTTAATTTAAAAAATTCATCATTATTAATATGCAGATTAGGTTATGATGTCATCTAGCAACTTCTAGCAATTGCTAATTTCCTTGGGGAAAGTTGGCAACAGTTCCAACGTAGGGCAAACAATTTCATACATAGTCCCCATATTGAGGCAGTGTGTGTGTGTGTGTGTGTGTGTGTGTGTGTGTGTGTGTGTGTGTGTGTGTGTGTGTGTGTGTGTGTGTGTGCCATTAAGCATGCCATCTTCTTCAGTATAATAGGATGGAAAGTGTTACGGTAGTCCTAAGCCCTATTTTTTCATTATTTGATAGAATATCTCATACAAGAAATGGGTTTATGGTACAAATTAATAATGTTTCTGTGACTTTATTGTCTCCACCAGGGAGCCGAATGCCTTCATGTCACGCAGGCTAATAAATTTTAAACACTTTAGCACTGCGCCTAATAACGTAGCTCTTAGGAAAACCATTCTTTCTAATTTGGCTCATGGTCGGGATAGATCGCAGTTCGCACTCTCCAACGCTGCATTCCAATTCAACCCATGTGCAGGGAAATAAACTGACGAAATTTACCCCATTTTTATTTCCTAGTGAGCCTTTGTGACAGGCCCAAAATTCGGGAGATGGATCAAACAAAATATCACAAACACTGCGTTCTAAGCAACAGCCATTAAACTGTGGGGGACACACGGTTAAGGACGAGAGAGTTTAAACTGCATTTCAAATCATTTGAAGTGTGCTTCTGTATGGATGCCAAGTGACATTATGGAAGAATCTTTGAGACTGCAATAAACTATATTAATAAAAAAATTTGCACAGGCAGCAAAGAAATAAACAAAAGAATAACTTACATTACAAAATTCTCTTTACCTTCCCATCACACATCATATTTACTGAGTCAATCAATACACTTATATGTGCATCAATATTCTGATATGAATATTAAAGTATTCTATTTATGAGGTGAAACCGTGTTTAAACCATAGTCCATTTGGAATACATTAAAATAAGCCTTTATTCGGAATATGAATATTCCAAATAAGGTACCTGAAATACGGCAGTCTTACTTGGAAAACAGGAAGCTTGTAAACAACTTTGTCTTTATATTTTCAGTAACCTGTGAGTTACGAATGTTCCTCCTGGGTGCGATTTGCCGGAGACCTTTGCATCACTAAAGGAATAATCTAGATGCACCGGTGTCTGTGACTCTGGGGCCATCAGAAATGCTGGTGTATAGCATATTCAGATATGGATCATTTTTGAAATATCAGCGTACATATGAATGTAGTGTTTAATCCAGCTGAAATGGTTCAAAAATAGGTCTTGAATGAGCAAAAGAAGCAAACGGCACACAGCAGGCCACAAACAGGCTGCAATCATCCACCTACTGATGCAAATTAATTATAACAATCAATCACCGCAAATTAGGAGAAAAGACTGGATATAGCCTAAAGTCAATTAGCAATCAACAAGTCCGGCGAACGCTTCGAGCAGGTTGGCGTGAAACTAATTGAAAGAGAAGGACACCGTTTCCATTAATAAAGCAAATGTCATAAGAACAGCATACTTAATTAAAGGTTACAACCCCGACTGGGAGAGAGAAACTCTGGAAATTGGAGAGGCTTTTTAGTCACAGGTTCCACTTTGGTAATCCTGGGCGGGTTGATATGGGCTGCTCTTAATCCGAACGCTCGATCCAAACCCTGCTCTCACACGATGAAATCCTGGATAACCTGCGCTACGACAATTAAAGGAGAAGGTCTCCACTCTCTCTGAAAGCCCGATCTTCACACAGTGTATTTAATGTGAGACACTATGGGTTTCTCACTGTGTTAAATAGCTCCAGTGCTGTAGGTCACATTATGCTTAATGATGTTGAATAAAAGTCCCTGAGTATGAAACAATGAACTTTTCTTAGATCATGATAAAATTGCAGCTGATGATGATAATGATGATGCGATGTGTTATCATTTATCCAAATACTGATAATATGAAGCAATATTAAAAGTACTGTGTGACCCAAAGGGAAAAAAAGAATACAGAAAAAATCTATTTTACATCACCAAAAGTGTCACTTGTTGCAAAGTGAGTGGGAAGTTTGTGAGTTTGATTTTATTCAATAAATATTTATCTTTAACTGTGCACTTTTCGTCTTTATTAATCATGGTTATGTAATTGTCGCTGCGTGACTGAGTAAAGTTAAAGTAAAATGTGAGACGGAGAGAGCAGAGGCGTTCTGCCAAAGAGTATGGGAGCCGGTGGAGAGGCCTGCCCCCTCTCGCTGATTTACACAGGAAATGGGGGCGCTGCCATTGGGTCTTTCCCTCGAGGGGGAGGGACACCGATCCCCTCACCTCCATCAGTCTGGGGGAATCCAGAGGAGGCAGCGGATTCTCTGTGGTGTGTATGCATTCGGCCTGGTGACAAGCTTGGATTGATGGGGACAATTTGGATCAGAAACAGCCTGACAATAAT
The DNA here is from genome assembly GCA_022829145.1 of Albula goreensis. NCBI lineage: Eukaryota > Metazoa > Chordata > Actinopteri > Albuliformes > Albulidae > Albula > Albula goreensis. The sequence goes on from CM040752.1 coordinate 34,419,769, forward strand.
TTAAAACAGTTGGGGGGGGGGGGGAACAGTCTTTCATAACTGACATTGTAATGGAGAAAGACCAAGGGCCTTCTCCACTATATGCTCCTGCAGGACCAATACTTAGCCTGGAGACCCATCCCAGGAAATCGATTTCCCCACACTATCACGCACACACGCACGCGCACACACACACGCACACACCGTTTCTCCTGTTTATTTTATACCTCCATCTCTTTATGTCTCCTGGGGCATTACTAATGACAGTTCCCTCTGAGACAAAAGCCAAACACAAAGTCATTTTAGCCTTTTAGAACCTCCATTTCTGCTTTACGATGTCTGCTCCGAAACACGACAGCAGATTCATTTTCATTAGGGGGCAGAAATTGTGCACATGCGTGCCTGTACACTTGTGTGTGTGTGTGTGTGTGTGTGTGTGTGTGTGTGTGTGTGTGTGTGTGTGTGTGTGTGTTTACATGTATGCATGTGTGAATTTGTATGCATTTTGTGTACGGTGCATGTGTGTGCAAGTGTGCGCTTACATGCATGTGTTTCCGTATGTAAAAAGTTGCATGTTTATGTGAGCATGCGTGCTTTTGTTTACATGTGCGTGTACCTGTGTGCGCAAGCTTGTGTGCATGTGTTAATGCATGCATGTATACATCTGTGAGCATGCATGTGTGTTTGTGTGTGTGTGTGTGTGTGTGTGTGGGCGATGGCCCTGACTTGGCCCTTCGCCAGGTGTTCGGTCGCAGCTTTCGGCAGAGCGGGGATATTTTTCACATCTCGTCATCAGAGACCAGAATGGAGAGATGACTCAGGTTTATGATGTCCCATCCATCCATCAAGGAACTTCTAACCTCACAGTGCAATTCCAATAAAGCACTACAGGCAAAAGCATTATAAATAAGAAATCCACAGAGCCTTCTGTACAGGCTGCGTGCTGCTTGCTGCGTGCCAGTCACATGTAAAGACATGCATCATGCGTGCTGCTTTAAATATATGGCCTGCAGCTGACAGCCATGCACTCACGTTAACAGAGCATTGCAAATTCCTCCTCATGCATCAGAGCAGAATGCTTTTATTTATATTACCAAACTCACCTGACACATGTTTGCAGATATTAACTAGAGGAACACAATTGGAGACCATTGGTATAGATGAGCTCAACAACAGTGCAAAGTCTAAGTGAGCAGGATACCTTTAACTGCACTTGAATCTGCAGTAGAGAATGATTGAGGCTTCATAAAACCAAATATGGAGTGATCCAGTATTGACATCAGAACCTTCTCTTCTTTGTCAGTGTTGTTGTTGTATTTGTATTTAAATATGCGTCTATATTTTATTCTTCGTTTATACAGCTGCAAGTCTCTCAGTTCACATTTCATGAAGAACTTCCTTAAAGATCACAGGAAGTGTGTAGGAGGTCTGTTTCAAAATAAAAGCTCATTATTACTGCGACACCAGACCAATGATGGCAGCATGCAGGCAAATGTTTCATGAACCCAATAAAAAAAAAATGCATTAATATACAATGTGAATACAAAAATCTATAAATGCACAAATAAAAAGAGAAAAAAAATCAGTAACTCTGCGGTAAGATACAGCTTGTGGGTATGGCATCCATTTTAGAACATCACAAAATGGATCATTCCTCAGCCACAACAGGATCAGTCATCCAGTCTGGCTTAATCTATAAACTGAAAAGGCTTTTAGCCTCACCTTTCTCACAGGACTCCCCCGTTCCTAAGTTCTCTGAAAAAAAAAAAAGTTTCCTTTCTCAGTCTAAATGATTTCAGACACATGGAATAATTTCTGAATCCACAGATGCATTTGTCTCGTGATTAAGATGAAATGTTGTTTGGGTTCAATACTCATATTGATCTTTAAAAACTGAAAACTGAGGTTTGGCAATGTCCTAAAATGGCTTTCCTATGTGGTGCTCAAATTATCTGATGTCATTTTTATCAACAGTATGCACGTGGAAGCTTCTTCAGGTCAGCGTCTGTTTATAGCAGTCAAAGAGAAATTTATGATGACATCCCAAACTGTAGCAGCTTTGTAACACTAAACCATTTCCTTTGTAAACTTGAAACTCAGACAGGAGGTCACAAGCTAATCATGTTTGTTGCCTGTACAGCATTGTGGGAGACTGTCCTCTCTGTCAGTCAAATTGTGCTCTCCAATCAGAGGAGACAGGTTAGTACGAGGGGGAGGGCTTAAGGTGACACCTGAATTGAGAGAATAGCACCTTTGGGGGAGCTTCAACGTTCTTACCTACAGGTGCTTTAAAACATACACTGGCAATTTCTCTGCCAAAAGTGTTTCCCCAGAGCGATTACCCCTCTAATACTGCATGGTCACCCTGTGTCCAGGCTCGCATTTTGTTCTCACGTATTATCCATTTGTACAGCCGGATATATTTACTTACCCAAAGCAGCACCTTAGCTGGGATTTCAGCCAAAAACCATGCAGTTACAATCTCAGTTCCTCAAAAACCATGCTACACTCACCGTATCATGGAGGATTTTAGGATTACTTAAATACATAGTGGAGATTCAAGCATTTGTTGTTCCACCCACGAGTGCAATTCATTTTTGAACATATTTTTTAACTTGCAGTTTACGGCACAAATGAAAAACTGCCAAAGACAAAGTGAATGAGCTTGTGAAATTGATACGCTGCCGAAACAGTGGTGTTAGCACTCAAGAAATCAGAATTAGCACAAGAACGCACTCGTTCTAATGGAAAAAGACAAAAAATGTTCTCACACTTCACACCCGCACTCATTCACCAACTTAATTCAGAAACTTAATTATTGTTCCAGACTGTTCCAGAGTTCTCTGAAAGAAGTTCCGTGGCTGAGTGATGCAATCCCCCTGGGCCTTTCTCGCACTAAACAAACCGGCTGTGCTCTACATTACTTTGTAAATATCATTGCACTTGTTAAGCGTGCGCGGCGCGGCGCAGCGATCAGATGTGCAGCTGAGAGTTAATGACCCTTGAAACAGGGGCGATCTTTCCTCACATCGCGGCCCTGTGCGACCGCCCCCGCTGTCTCGCCCCCTCCGCCTCGCCCAAATCAATTAAAATGCAAATGAGGGCCCCCGTGACGGGTCCTGTTGAGTTTTCTAATCACAGGCTTCACACACACACACACACACACACTCACACACACACACACACACACACACACACACATACACACACACACACACACACACACACACGCACACACACACACACACACACGCACACGCACACACACACACACACGCACACACACACACACACACGCACACACACACACACACACACACACACTCACACACACACACACACACACACACACACACACACACACACACACACACACACACACCCACACGCACACACACACGCACACACACACGCACATACACGCACATACACGCACACACACACACACTCATGCACATACACATGCACACGCATACACACAGACACATGGACGTACACACACACACGCCCACGTGTGCGTCATGAGGAGAGGATCGGTTGCCTCTAATGACCAAAGGTGCGAATGGGGTCCCATGGGAAGAGGCAGAATGAGAAACCTGACTGAGCTCTTCGTGAAGGTCATGACCTTTCCTCTTAAGTGATCTGGGATCAGAGGATTGACACCAGGTGGGGCTTGTGCTCCCTGGGGTCTGCGGGGTGAGGGCGAAGAAGACAGAGAAGAGAAATGGCCTGTCCCCCTCCTCCTCCTCTTCTTCATCTCCATCACATGATACTGAGTGAGAAAGAGACGGCAGAGCCAGGAGTCTCCCTTCAGTGCTGCATATTAACTTGAGTGCATTTAGCCCTGATCAATAAAACAACAGGGACAGGGGGGGGAAGGATTCATTTCAGTCAATAAGCTTTGGAAAAAAGAGAAGAAAAAAACATACTTTGAAAAGAGGCACAAACGTCAGTATGGGCTTTCTCTCTCCTCTTTTATAATAATCCTGGAGAGGTAATGCTATTTTTCTGTTTTTTTTTCTACTGCCAGTTCATACCAGGCTGCACTGAAAACCTCATTTTAAATATGAAATGTTTACATTCACTGTACAAAGTTTCATTCTGTGTGTACCTTTCATATAGCCTTCCAGGAGAAAAATTATGGTCTGTGAGTAAAAAAATGAATTCTTTTTTTTGTTCTCAAAAAGCTCTGGAAATTGAGTCCATTCCTGTTTAGTGCCTGTGATTGTATTCACCCTGAATGAAAGAGACAGCTAAATTTGAATTTGCCAAAACAATCCCAAATCCCCCCCCCCCCCACCACCACGTGCTGTTACAGGTTCCGCTCCCAAGAGGCAAGAATGGACAAATTAACACATTTACATGTAAATTGCTACCTTCCTTCTGCAACTGACTCCAGTTAGTTTTGTAGTGCAGCCAGGACATTATTCGGCCTTTTGAGATGTGCAAACCAGGGGCAGCTGGTGGGCTCAGACACAGGGGCATTACGCCTTGCCTCTAAATTGGCCATTACTCTGTCCTGTTTCCATTCACTTTCCTTGATAACTAATAAAACTATCAATGCACGGAATGATCCATGCTAATATGAACCACGGTTACTGTTGTATTTTAGGGCAGCGTCATTTCTCTTTATGCCATAAAGTTGTGGCATATTTTCTATATCTTCTAACCACAGATCATAACTTCCAAATAATTTTTAGAGAATAGGTTTCAGTCCTAATTATGGAGACATAAATGATGAAACATCTTCTGTAAATTTGATTTGCGATGATTCCACATCTTAATTGCTCACGAAACAGCACAGCAGAATTCCTTAAGTTGGTTTGCTGGACTTGATTGCGCATTTCTCTCAAAGCTGCTGCAGTATACAATCTAGGTAAGCTCTGCCTGGCGAAGTTATTTAATTGATTTTGCAAAATTGAATTCCGTCTTATAATTTGTGTTGCGAAGAAAGATAATGCAGCAGTATGAGATTGTTTCATTAACTAGGATGACAATTATCTAAATAATTAATTTTTAAATAATCCCAAAGCTTTCATTTAATTTTTTTCACTTTTTTCAAGTTGTAGAGCTCTGAATCAAAATGATAATATAGGATTGAATTATAAAGAACCACTAGAATCATTTTAAAGAATAGGCTCCTTAGAATTCTCCTTAGAACTGTTTCACACACTCGCTCGTTCTGAATGCAGTATTTAATAAAGAGAAGCATACAAACTTCAGTTTCATGAAAACTGAAATTTTATGAAAACAATCAGATCAGATCTTTATTAATTCAAAATTATTGAACCCCCTCATTATAAATCATTTAATTGCTGATTCCAGAATATGGGCTGTACCAGGCTATGTTATGGCATACAAATGATCAAAACAGACAAGAGAACAAAACAACAGAACAAAAAAAAAAACTGAACAAAATAATGAACAATAAAACTGATGGATATTATTGGTCCCAAAGCAGGGTTCTGGTTGCATCATCCTGCGGTAGCGATGCACATGCTACAGCTGTTGGCCAGGAACGTTGAGGTTTTGAGCTTGAAAGTAGCAGTGCAAACACATCAAGCTTCTCCTCACTGTACTTCCAGCCAAACAGTGAGTTTGGATAAGATGCTAACCCAGTGTCCTGAATCATTAAAGATCCTGTAGCACTTTTTATTTTTAAAGTAAGGCTGTTAACAATGTTGTCATTGTCAAAATTCCACAAATCTGATGCTGTACATGAGGTCACCTGATCATCCCGCCTACATCTGATTGGCTATGCTGCCCCTTTGCTTCCCTTCCCAGTTTGCTTCTCCAGGTGATCAATGCAGAGTTCTCAGATGATCTATCTGTTTAAAATAAGGTGGAAATAAAAGCTAAACAATATCATAAAAGGTCATATAGGCTGTGGGGATATCGGGGTGGGTCTGTAAACGCTGTGGGGTGGGGGTGGGGGGGGGGGGCAGAGATGATCTCTCAAACATCTAAACATTTGCAGATGGGTGAGACTCCTGGGGCTTTTGTATAGATAGCCCTCATAATTTATATGCCAAAAATGCTCTCTCTCTCTCTCTCTCTCTCTCTCTCTCTCTCTCTCTCTCTCATTCTCTCTCTTTCACTCATGCATTCCCATCGGCGGGCAAGATAGACTTCATCCATAAAATCCTTCATCCGTTATCGTTTGTTATTCCTTCCCCCGGTTTGTTAAGGTGAGAATTACATTAGAATTTCCCTCAGGGAATTAGAGAGACGGAGCCTTCATGCTGGGTGAGAGGACTTCACTGCAGGGTGGAATTCAATTAAATAAACCCGAGGAGGGAACTATATTCACACAGACCCACATCCTCCAAAAACTCATATATATGACAAGCTTCAATACATCACGCTCATTTTAATATCCACTAATAGTGTAAGGCTGGCTCACAGTGACAATTCTTCCTCCACTTCCATGAGACAAAGGAGAGCCTTGGCTATGTCTGGGGTCAATTCTCACAATCCGATTACCTGCTTTTGTAATTGAGTCTCGCCAAAATGCTCATGAGAGGCAAACGGCTCCCTAGTTTAGCGAGGCAAATCCTCATGCCCTCTCTGGCCATTCATCAAGCGGGCACTATTAAGGTGCGGGAATCGGTGAAAGGCGGCACGAAATAATCATCATACAAATCGTATGCTATTAAAAAGAAAATAGGAAAAGAGGCCAATTTACTAATCCCAATGAGGACCTGCCACTTCAGTTTATACAAATTACAGTTACATTTGTTTCCTGAATTATGAAGCATAATACATAGACATAGATGGGCCCACGGTCTGCATCCTGTTAAGGCACTGTTCCAGTGTGTGGATGGGCCCCACGGTCTGCATCCTGTTAAGGCACTGTTCCAGTGTGTGGATGGGCCCCACAGTCTGCATCCTGTTAAGACACTGTTCCAGTGTGTGGATGGGCCCCACGGTCTGCATCCTGTTAAGGCACTGTTCCAGTGTGTGGATGGGCCCCACGGTCTGCATCCTGTTAAGGCACTGTTCCAGTGTGTGGATGGGCCCCACGGTCTGTATCCTGTTAAGGCACTGTTCCAGTGTGTGGATGGGCCCCCTAGTCTGCATCCTGTTAAGGCACTGTTCCAGTGTGTGGATGGGCCCCACAGTCTGCATCCTGTTAAGGCACTGTTCCAGTGTGTGGATGGGCCCCACAGTCTGCATCCTGTTAAGGCACTGTTCCAGTGTGTGGATGGGCCCCACAGTCTGCATCCTGTTAAGGCACTGTTCCAGTGTGTGGATGGGCCCCACGGTCTGCATCCTGTTAAGGCACTGTTCCAGTGTGTGGATGGGCCCCACAGTCTGCATCCTGTTAAGGCACTGTTCCAGTGTGTGGATGGGCCCCACGGTCTATATCCACTATGTGGATGAATTGAATGAATTACTACTGGATGGAAACTTGTGTAATTAGCATCACCCAAGGAGGCAGGGAGACTGTCATCAGGAAAGTCCCTGCTCAAGTTTTTGTCAGTGATCCCTACTGGTCGATGGGATGCTGACCGTCTGCCAGCGCAAAGCTGTGTTTGGACTGATAGTGAAGGCTGCAGCACTAAGTGCAGCTTGTAAATAAGACTAAACATTCCAAACTGATTGAAAAATGAGAAAAAAGATAATGCTGCCGTAATGCTAACGCAGATAATGCTAACGCAGAGGTGCTTCCTCCGCATTTCAATTGAGAGGTTGTTTGTGTCCAGGTGCTGTTTTGTTCTTGTTCTTTGACTGTGTGGATTACCATTGACTGTAAACAACCACAAATCAACACTACTCGGCTGAGATCCCGACAAATAGGATGTGATACAGTCGTGTCCCGATCTTCTGGTTCAGGGGCATCACAGCAGAAGAGCAGATCAATTTCCTGCAGCCCACAGTGAGCGCTAACTAGACTAGCCCTAACTAACTACCTCTTGGAAGCCCACTTCTTTGGATTCTTTGGGGGATACTGTGGCCCCATGCTGAAAATAGCCTCATTCAAAGGAGGGGGTGTGAGGGGTCATTGGTGGAAAGTTCTGGTGTCTACAGCCATAAACACAGGAGGGTTAGCTTTCCTAGCTTCCGTGTTAACCGTAGGGCGATTACGAAAGTAACAGTCCAGGCCGCAACATTCTCCCAGTTTACTAACTAAATAAATAATATAAAACAAACCTACAACCAAGAGGAAAAACATAAAAACAGCCATGGCCCGTAATTGGAAATGGCAGCTGCAGAAAGCTGTGTTTGTGGCCCTGGTGGAGATAACAGGGAGCGGTGGGGGGTGGGGAGGGGGGTGCAGCTTGGGCCTCTCTCAATCTCTCCAACCCGAAGGACAAGCACCGACAGGTGGGGGAGGAGAGGAGGAACAAAGCACAGGAGCCAATTTTCGGGCCAGTGAAAAAAAGAAAGGAAAAAAGCCTGTATCCATTTTGCGGAAGAGAATGGTGGGATTGTTATATAACTGCCGATTCTCCACAGTTCTGCCTTCATCTGAGAGACCTGCTGCCTGCCAGGGACTCGCAAGTGCTGTGGAGAGACAATGGAGAAACGATCCCAACACTGATACTGAGATTACAGCCAGTGTGTATGTGTGTATGTGTGTGTGTGTGTGTGTGAGTGCATTAGTGTGCGTGTGTGTGTGTCCGCGTGTGCATGTCTGTGTGTGCACGTGTGTGTTTGCATGTGTATGTGTATGTGTATGTGTGTGTGTTTCTGTGTGCATGTGTGTCTGTGTGTATGGGGGGATTTGTGTGTGTGTGTATGTGTGTGTGCACGTGTGTGTGTAGGGTTTTCATGTGCATGTGTGTGTGTGCATTTGTGTGCATTTGTGTGTGTGTGCGTGTGTGTTTTGGGTGGGGTGGGTGGGGGTTTGCTTGTGTGTGTGTCAGGTTTGCATGAGTGTCTGTCTGTGTGCATGCATGTGTATGTATGTTGATGTGCAAGTGTGCGTGCTTGTTTGCATGCCTGTTTTTGTGTGTGCAGGCATGGCATACATATGAGCACAGGTGCTTGTGTGTGTGTGTGTGTGTATATGCCTGTGCGCACATGTTTGCCTCCAACTCTATTCTTTCAGGTGCATTGTGAATATAATTGCCATTAATTTCCTATCAGCGTCAGTAATTAGCAGAAAATGAAAAGGAATTCGATTGACCTATTTTCTCTCTCCTCTCCTTCCCGCCCTCCCTCCCTCCCTCCCTCCTTCTGTCTGTCGTATATGAATGTTTGGAGCTGTGACTTAGTGAGGGCGATAGCGGCTGTAATTGATGACTTAGCTGTCGGGGCGCTGGCGTCTGAGAGAAGGAAAGTACCTGCCCCTCAGCGGTCTCTGTCTTGTTCAGTGCTCACAGCAGAAGGTCCTCACAAACACAAATACTGCAGCAGTAAATCCTACCAACTCTTCTGAGTTACAGAATCCATAAATTATCTTACCACCAGACTCTATAAATTATCATGTCTTACCACCTGAAAACTCAACGCTGACAGACATTCTGCATCGTGGGGCTCGTTAAACAATTACCATGTTCATTACCACGACTAAGAGACAATTTCCACAACTGACAGCATTTATAACAAAGACCAGGATTGAGGTAAACTCTGCTCTGAAAGGCCCGTTTGTCTCTGCCTGATGTCGATTCAGCTGTCTCCATCCTGTAGTCTGAAAACTATGGCCCACAATGATCCATATCTGAAAATTGATATCAGTGACAGCCTGAATATTTTGACAAGAGTGATAAAATCCATCTGCCTGACTCCCCCCTTAAAATGATTGCCCACATGCCGTTGGGTTCGTTTGTGCACATCCGTGTTACGTTCCTAAAATAACTGAGCGATTGGTATACCCATTCCAATATTTCAGCCAGTTCCGTGAGCTCAAGCATCACCACTCCCTGAAATTTCAATCCACATTTTGAGTAAAATTAGTAAAATTTGACAATTGCAATGCACCTGGATATTGCCTGTATTCAGAGAGCTAACAAAGTGATGGAGGCATGCTGTGATGTAAGCACAGAATTCAATGCCTCCTGGTAAAAATCCTGCAAGTCTGTTTGCTCTCTGCATAAAGAGTTTTGCTGTAATTGTAATTCAGAAATTAATGTGTTTTTTTTTAGCATCTCCTTTATGAATCTTTCCAGTATAAATTACCAGCACAGCGTTTTCTGGAGCTCTCTGCTGAGCTGCAAAGTAATATTTTGGACCCATGTTTGTAAAGTACCCTTTGAGCAATACCTCATCCATCCTCCGTCTAAAGTTTATTGTGTTGCCATGACAGTGTCATACTGCACGGGAAAGCATTTTTACACTTTCAGAGTCGACGATGGGTAGCTACAACTAAACATCATTTTTTGTGATGAATAAAAATACAAATTGCATACATATTATACCATTAGTCTACCGAAAAGGGCTCAGAGGGTGGAATTTTTATCTGTTCAACTGCAATGAACAAAGAGTTCCATTATACAACAGGCGTTAAATGAAACAAACAGTTGTGGGAAAAATGAAACACGGAAACGCAAAGTTATATGAGACAATATGCATTTTATCCAGAACATGTCTACAAGATGAACACGTTCGCATGCTTGTAAAATTCCTGAGGCTGTTGTTTTGTTACCATGTAGCTTTCTCTGTCTTTTATCTTTCTCCTCCACCCCACACCCCCACCCCCCTCCCCACTTCCTCTGAGAGAAAATGATACGCAAAATGTATCGTGAGGGATTCTTGAAGGTGGAAAATTTCTTGAAAGTAAAGTGAATGGATCTTACGCTGCCACCGCTCCAAACTTTGCCTTCATGGGTTCATTGGACACTGAATCAAAGTCAGATGGCTGAAGTGTACAATTAGACACAGCGCTTGCCTTTAAATTGGTTTACATAAATTGTCTGCCTTAGTAGAATGCATTACTTGTCCTGTGACATTCCTGCCCCTTACAAAGCTCTAAAATGGCCGGCGATGGCAGGGATAGTCTAGGTGGACTCAATCGTTTCCTAAATCAACCTCACAGACTGTCTCGGATATCAGCTTCCATGACATGAACGCTCTGACACAGCCAAACCGATGTCCTTGACATTTTGTGTGTGGGTTATCAATCTTTCAGGGACGAGGCTCAGGGATTTGGAGGTGGACAGAGAGGGGCCCAGGAGGCCAGACACCATGGCCCCACTGGTTCACGGGGGCTCACGGTGCTGGAGAACGAGTGGAGCCCGTGGCGAGAAACAAAATTGGCTGTGTGTTTCTTAGCCAAAACCCCATGGACCTGCTGCCTGACTGTTTGCAGTCAGAGCTGACGTGAAGTCAAAGCACAAAGATGCCTCTGACAAGTTCAGGCATGCCAGGAAAAAAACACCAAACTCTACATCAAATGAACTGTGTTGATTTGTTTAGTGAGTAAGAAACACAAATCATGCAAGCTAACAGTTATTAATTGCTTCCCAGATTACAAAACTGAAGCAAAAACAAAAAAAAGACACATCTAGTTTTCAAACATGGTAAATAGACAGCATAAAACATGGACTTAATAAATGGTTTGTGTGACATTGTGGAGTTTTTGAATATCATAGTTAAATGAATATACTTGTATTTGCATAGTATAATTGTGTGATTGCAGCCTATAGTTAGTATAGTCACATAGTATGATTACATGATAAAAGTGTATAGTTATTATATAATTGTTGGTATGCTCAGATTATAGAAGGCCATAGTTATTATGAATATACACTGCAGCGTAATTACATGATTGAAGGGCAGTGTTAGTATTATGGAGTTTGTTAAAATAAAAGTTCAGGAGAAGTATTTTCAGACAACCTCTCACTCAAATACCTCAAGACGTCCAATCCAGTTTTCTCTGCAGGTATTAAATTGACACGTACCTTATCTCCCATCACGCTCTCTGCTTCCAGCACCCCTCCCCCTCCCTGTCTCCAGCTTCATGTCAACTTCTCCTTCTTCTATATTTCTCCTTCTCCAGGGGTGGGGGGTTCACCTCACCCAAAATAGTGAGGCATGACGCTGCCCCCTTGGTCACCAGGCCCAAGATCAATCAATCCTTCCAAACGCATTTAAAGTTGTCTGAAAGTTCGTGCTACTGAATTGCATTGTGTAGTTACAGAATCAAAGCCTTACATATTGACAGTAATGCATACCGCGCAGGAAACCCCAGTAGTCTAAAAAGAGCCAGCGTTGGCAGTTCTGATGATTAGCATGTGGGCTAAATTATATTTCCAATCTATCTCTCTCCGCATTACTGAACAAAATTCATCACTGTTAATTAAAACAACTTCTAATCTGAAACGGCAACCTGTTTGCAAGGAAGTTCCACATTGATCTGCGCTTGAGGGAGAATCAAACTTCTTTAACCTTCATGTTGTGTTTTGCTGCATGGCATGGAAAAAAATAAAAATAAAAATAAATAAATAAATCCACTTCACTGTTGTGTCACACAACACCTCACTCATGGACAGAACCAGGGAACAACAAAGGAGAGCTCTATGTTTAATGAAAGTCAGGGAAAAAAGGAACGTTTTATTATTCATGGCACACCGGCAAGCCTCGTACTTCCCTCCCCAAGGAATCAGAGAGAAATTTCAATTGACATCATTCTGTGTGTTGAGTTTTAATGTCAATAACGCAGGCGGGCTTTGACGGCCTTCCAGCCTCCCTTCAGACTCGAACAAGAAACTTCAAAGAAACACTTCACAGAAACCCTCAGTCTAGCATTAAAAATGTTAACCTTGGAGACATGCTAACTACTCAACGGAGCATGTTCAGGAATTCTAATGAATGTTCAGCTGTAAGAGAAAAAGATGTATATATATATGTGTGTGTGTGTGTATATATATATATATATATATATATATATACACACAGTAGGGTCCAACAGTCTAAGACCACATTGACATTTTTTTTTCCAAATTTGTTTTCATGTAAACCTAGAAATAAACACAAAGTTTCAGGATTTTGAAACATTTAAAACAATGAAAAGTTGTGACATTTAAAATGAAGAAGAAATATTCAAGATTCTGCTCTATTTCCAGGTCAAATTAAAGCAAATTTGTGACACTGACCATGTTAGTTCCTTTGTAAAAACGATCAGACCCCATCGAACATTTATGGGGGCACATAAAGGCCAAGGCACTTGAGGACCGTGGGATAACATGGATCATCAGGTTTGCACAAACTTGTGGAGTCCGTGTCATCTCCAGTGCACGCTGTCATTAATGCAAAAGGGGGACATACCAAAAACGAAAACATTCTGAAATTCATGTACTTTTTTCAAAGATCCAACTTTTCCCTCAAGTTGTTAATATAATTTGTAGTGAAAATGTTGTATTAAATTATAAAAGAAGGCAAAATAGAAGCACTTCCATCAGTGGTCTCAATTTTTTGGACCCCACTGTATATATAACATATATATAGTGAATATAAATATGCATTACATTAATACAGGGCCCGTAACAGCTATATTTATGCCTCATTTAGTCTCTTTCTGGTTTTGTGTAAAAAAAAAAAAAAAAAAAAAAATCAAGAACAACAGTGTGAGCACCCTACATTTTTAATGATTCATATTTTATACGGTGACATTAGTGAGTAGAGAAAGAAGACTACACATATCTTCTTGTAATTGCTGTGCTACGAATTTCATATCTTTGTTTGGAGAATTGATTAATTAAGCCCTCAACAAAAATTCAAATTAAAAACGGATAATCCATAACTCACAGTAGTAAAGGGATACTCTGTATAATACCGTAGTCATATTTATATATCTATATACATAAGAATATCTATGAAGGAATTGGTAATTGTCTCCTAGTAAACTCTTAGTACCCCATAAGAACTGAGCAAAAACCATAATAACCATTGAAAAGCAGAATAATTCAACAAAGCAAAAGCGAAAGCAACAGTAAACTCACTTAAATTACACCTGCTGCATGTGTTGTCAGGACCCTTTTTGCACAAAATGCAAAGCACAAACAGAACACCATCTGCTATCTCTGACTGCAGCATTGTGTCAACCATTCAAAGCTCAGCAAACCCCCCCCCCCCGATAGGTACCCGTTATTTACCGCCCTCTGTTCAAGCAACTCAAAGCTGATAGCCCTGAAAGACCAACACAGCGCCGCGTACCGGCAGCCTTTCCCCCTGTTCGTGATTTGGGCCGCCCTAAGCATAGCCAAACACCGGATTGGAGTGATCGATATGTCACCAAAGTCTGCCCGGATACAGAGAAACCCCCTCCCGAAGAGCACTTTGAGGCGTGATGTGAAAGGGCGTAAAGGCGGTGTAGCCAAAGGACCCTCACGCAGACCGCTGCATGCTAACGAGAGCCAGGCCATCAGCAGCCCAGCTTGGCAAACACGACACGGGCCCTGTGGATCGCAGAACCAGGACCTCCGCAGGCAGAACAACAGAGGGACACCTCAGCTCCCAAAAAAGGCCTCATTAATTAAAAACGCCCATGTTTTCTTCAATATTTATATCGATTTTGTTTCAGAAATACCGTTTCCAAAACAGTTTCACTGATGAGAATGTGAATATTTCTTGTTAGCGCAACATGAAAATTGGGATGGATCAGAAATGGGAAGGACAAAATTTGCTCTCGATCGCTGTCGTGTCCAGGGTTTGAGGGCTATTTCAGAAAAATCCTAACAATTTGTGTGTCGTTTTCTGTGTTTTCGGGCTTTGAACTTCACCCAGCGTGTGAATCAACATGGTCATATCTTTGCACAGGACAGACCAATGGACAGCCAAATGTGCAAATCCATTCCATCATAACCGTATATCTGTGCTAATGTGGGCCCAGCGAGACCCCGCTTGGATGGACTGGTCCTTGGCCACGTTTGAGGCCCATCTTTCAGCCCGGCTCCCTGGGCGAGTCATTAGGGTCTCCGGCCCTGCCATCGGTCGCCGCTTGTTTTACAGCGAGAGGTCGCAGCAGCCTGCGCTCACCCCGCTCCAGTTTTCTCTCCTTTTTGTCCTTCCAGGGCAGCCTTTGATCTGGGGTGGATGAATATTAATCATGATGAATATTATGACAGGATTATGAATATTGGGTTTAAATATTTATCAGATTGGCTGCTGTCGAAACTGATCTGTGGGCTGCCCGCCGCGGCCGAGGGAGGGGGGTGCCTGCCTATTGAGGTGGAGCGAGGTACAGACCGTCTCCAGGTTATGAACATCCAACTTACGGACAACATGTACTTGCGGATGGACTGCCATAAAGTCGATTATATTAAAAGTCTGAGTTAAACACTATGGTTTGTAATTAGGAACGCACGCACTACTACGTGACACTCATGAAAACATTCGGCGGCTTATGTACTGTATTATTGCGTTTAAGGTGTTTTAGTGTTTTTAAAGTGTTGTTTATACATAGAAAGGTAAAATATATACTATACACTAACATAAATATTTGACTAATTGATGCTAAATATGAACCATATGTACCTGTTCCGACTCACATAGAAAATCGATTTAAGGACAGACTTAGGAATGGATCTGGTTCGTAATCCAGGGACAGGCTGTATTACAGTGTCACTGTGACTGTTCATCTCTACACACACCACACCTGCAAATGCACATGCACACATACACAAACACAAACACACACCATACACCAATGAACACGCAAGTACACACACAAACACACGCCCAGTAAAATTTCACATTGTACAAAATGGTGGTACATTGTTTCAATTAGGTCAGCTCCCCAGTGGTTTAGGAAAGTTTGCTCACAGTATAACTTGTTATGGATGGCTTTGACTGCTGTTACATTTTTCAGCAACACAAATCTATCATTAAAGTTATTATTATTATTATTATATGAAAGCTGGGGTATACCATAACCCTAACCATACATTTGAAAATATATTCTCTTTGACAGTAAAGTTAGGAGACATGATCTTTAATGGTAATAGCCCTGAACATTGAATGGTGTTGTAAATATGTGTGTGTTTCATTAAAATTGTGTAAACCCACAGTTTTCACATAGAATATAAACTGTGGAAATGAATAATGCATGAAGGATTTTTGGAAGTGGTGTATATAAACTGAGGAACAATGACAGCCTCAGGGTTAGTCATTCTGCCTCACATGTACACCGGTGAGGTCATATATCAGTACACGCTACATCACGTTACAGTCATTTAGCAAAAGCTCTTATCCACATGGGTTTACAGAGCAGGAGAGCATCCTGGTGATTATGGTGAACAAAAGCGCCAGACCTGGCTAACAGAACCCTTACACCAGAAAGTGCATAAGCAGCATCGTAAAAAGCAACAATGCAAGCTGGCTACGCTATGCTATGCTTGTGAAAAGAAAAAGTACATTCATAATAAGAAAATATGCATACATAATGTTAAAACATACTTACCCCAAAATCAATAATAAAAAAAAATAAATTTTCAAGCAGGCTAGTTTGATACTGGCTGTCTTGTTAACTTATCTTATGTGTTGATAAACATCAGGGCCCAATCAATCCCCTGAAAGACTAAAGTCCATTTTGATTGGATTGCACATACCCTTAAATAAGCTAAGTGTGTTTGATTGAATTTAGCCCCAGGTTATCCGGCAGCACCAATTCAGGAGAACTTCCTCCTTCTCCTCCAGATAGTGACATCACCTGGCCCCACTCCCCCTGGCCAATCAGAAATGGACAAACACAAAGATGCCCTCACATGTGTACAGGGCCATGAAATGGGAGGAAATAAATATAATTTGATTAAATAGAAATAGAACATGTTGTTGCATGTAATATATTCACAGATCAGCTGAGGAATCTCAGTGTCTTTCAGCACGTTTAGTAACACAGTAACTGGCTGGATTAATGATGTTCTCAAACCTGTCATTTTTCTGATGCGCATCTGTTTCTGCGTTAATTCTGACTTGTGTTTATTTGAACTTGAGCTAAGCAATTTGTGTTCGCTGACAAATCAAACAAAATCCAAAGTCTCTGCTGAATTCAACGCTTAAAAAATTGCCACTAGTTACTTACATGTGTAAACAGATCAATTCCTACACACTCCGAAGTTACTTAATCTCAGAGAATCTTCTGACACAAATAGAGTAATTAAACTAATTCCCCGCTGATTCTGTGGTACACCAGGAATCAGACTATTGATGTGAAGGACCTTTTTTGTATGAATTGCCTTTAATGAGTGAAATTAGTGTGGTATTTCGCTGACAGAAACGTGTTAATGTGCAACATGATGCTCTATCACTGCATGGAGGTTCGGATCTTTGTGCCAGCATTTACTGATGGAAAGTAGTTGTAATAGACCTGTAAAAGATGCATGTAAACCATAATTAATTATGTTGTTAACCATTAGTACACACCGTATTAATAATGAATGAGTAAATGGCCATATCTGTGACAATTGAAAGTTTGTTCTGAGTACCCACTGATGCTTGAGCCAGGTCAAGATAGCCATAAAAGAGGAATAATTATGTAGGCATAAACATACATACACTCTACCTTGAAGCTCCATGTTTTAACCCATGTAATGTTCACTTCAATGCAACGCTGAAGGTCTCTCCCTCACAAGGTAGTGTCAAAGCCCAGTCCTGGTAGGCCAAAGTGTCTGTGGGGTTTTTGTGATTTCCTTTCAATCAGCTGCCATTTTAGGCCTTAGGAACCAGCTGTGTGACCTCTTTAGCCAATCACCATCACCGCTTTAAAGCACCAATCTCTTTAGCCAATCACCGCTTTAAAATTGGTGTTGCTTAGCAAAATTCAGCAGGCACTGTTTTCCTCCAGGGCCGCAGTGTGACACCTGTGCCCTAAAGTAAAGTATTTCCGTCACACACACACACACACACACACACATGCTCACACACACACACACACACACACACACACACACTATTCCAGCTCCTAAATTCTGGTACCAGCATGCTTTGGGGCATAGACCATTGGGAAGTCCAGTGAGTTTAGCAATATTTTTTAGATGACCGTACCATGTTCAACTAACTAAGCAAGATATGAGGCTGACAATTATGTCACCTAGCTTGAACTATAAAAGCGCAGACTTTAAAAGCGAAACATGCCATGTGAGGCAGAGATGAGCATTTTTTTATTCAGCGTGTGTATTAGGAGGGCGGGTATGGAAATGGAGGAGGCTGACAGAGGAGTGGGATCTTATTTCTCTGGGATGTGGGATTCACACATGGTGTGGGCGAGCTGGTCGAGAATAGCCTGGTTTCTTTGGCCTTTGGTTTGCCTCACAAAAACGACAAAGGCTTAAATGGGACGGTGTTTACCAGCGCCATGGATAACAGGCCATGTCGGAACAGACTGTGCGCGGCTGGGGGGGGCGTAATGAGCCAGGAAGCCCGCGTGAGCAGCAGGCCGCCGTTAAAGGGGAAACCCTCATCGCTCTGATCCAGTTCCACCAAAATGCCGGGATTACCACCTGCGCATTGGGAACTGTACCAAGCTGCCAGCACTGCCACCTGCATCAAGATGACCCTCTCACCCACCCCCCTCAAACGCTTCCCACACCACTTATTCTACGAGTTACATTTCAGTTCTTCAGGAAACAAAAATGGTGTCCATTTTTTTAATTTTACCCACCATGTTCTATTGGCTAAACCAACAGCTGAGATAGCATCTGAGTTCTAAATATGTTCAAAAATAATGTGTTCACCTGCTGTGTATCTTGCAACTGTTTGCTGTAAAGAAGAAGAAGCAGAAGAAAACATAAACGTAAACAGGAAAGAAAAGGTAACATAGGCGTGGAGGTTTATTGTGTGGCTGTGCTGTGTGGTATGAATCCAGTGTGCTTACATGTGGTCCGAAGGGACGGAGGCTGATGCCTGTAATAACTGAGGGCCTGCGGCCATTCTGGTATTATCTGTGTGGAAGCCCTCAGTGTCATGTCAAATACACGCTGTTGTATAGGCATGGGGTATGCCCTTCTAATCCATTATGGCTGTCCCAATTTGCTTCATGAATGGAACGTATTTTCTGCATGTATACAAAAAAAAACTTGTCAAGCAAAGATACCCCTGGATGGTGGCCATTTTCACCCAGCAGTCTGTTGTCAATAACAACCTTCCATTCAGCCAATGAGGCGCCTCTGTGCCATGCTGCCTAATCAGTCGCCTGCAGGCGCCAAATTTGGGCCTTACCCACCTCCCCCTCCCCCTCGACTCACATCCCCTGCGCCCCCTCTGCCAGATATATAAATGGGGGTGGGGGGGGCAAGCAAAGAGGAGGGTACACCAGAGCAAACCGCCACACAGCTTTTGTGCCTATTTTCCCACTCACCCTCCCCAAAACATCAGCCAGGAGAGACTCTGCGACAATGCTCAGACGCTGGCCTCACCATTGTGTCTCACCGTGGTTTGGGGCGGACCGACACGAGAGGCCTTTGTCACCGCGGGCGCGGCGGGAGGGCCTCCACTTAACTCCGTGCTTTACCGCGCACGGCACCGGCACTTTGGCCAATCATTCGTGTCCTTGCTGATTTCAGGAGCTCAGGGGAGAATGGAGTCTGAAAGAAAAGACGATCCTGATCCGCTCTAAAATGGCTCCACACGACCACTGTAACAATCAGGGCACACTGTGCTGCTGTGGCGGCCCTGTGTCCCTCCACTACACACATAAACATGTGCATGTTGCTGTGGCGGCCCTGTGTCCCTCCACTACACACATAAACATGTGCATGTTGCTTTGCAATAAACATGCTGTGACCCCTGTGTCCCTCCACTCCCATAAACATGCCTCCCCTTTCCCTCCAGCCACATTGTGCATGAACACTAAATAAACATGTGCACCCCTTCACACACACACACACACACACACACACACACACACACACACACACCCCCCTTACACACACACACACACACACACACACACACACACACACACACACAAACACACACAAACGCACACACATACACACTTAAACTCAATGCCAAATTTCAGCCTCCTAGGGCGATAACTGTGTCCACCAAAGGGTGGGAAATTTTTTTGGACCGACTGACCAACCAACCAACCAACTGACAGGGCGAGCTATAGAGCTGCTGGTCTCAACTAATAATGAATTTTCAAACTGTTTATTCTATTTAATTCTTTTGAATTCATATTTGACATGGACAGCCAAATCTTTGGAGACAGAATAGCAGAGGAGAAACAACATGGCTCTTAGAATCACAGAATAAGAATAAGCACAGAGGCGGTGAGATCGAGCACAGGAGAGGAGCTTGATCTGAAAGCAACCTCTTCAACTCACACAGTAATCCAAGAGATTTCGCATGGAAGGAATGCAGCAGACTTAAATGTGTAAACACTTAAAATGAGAAGCCGCTGAATCCATTTAAACCAGATTAAACAGCAATGCGACGCGACTAAAATAATTCCCAGATATGCATATAATATGATATAAATATTATGCCTCGTTACATAGCGGATTCGGTAACTGGTTGTTGTACCATCATTCCCATACTATTTGCAGTATATTAAATTTAAACGAAAGGTATTAGTCATTTCCTCTTGTATCCTGTTCTTGGCGACCCTTGATTAACCTCTCTCTATATATACTTACGTAGGAAAAAGTTATAAAATACATAAACGTGTGCTCAGAATCACAATGATGCTAGAGAAGTTTAAAGCTAACAACTTGAGCGCCAGCCTTTGCTTTGTCAACGATGGCAAAGGGTTGTGCGAAAGCTCCAAAAAACAGCCGACGCCAGAAAACAGGGACGCACAGCTGCTGGAAAAGGCCAGCTTCAAAAACCGTCGTACCTCTGGCTGATGCAAGAAATAAACAAACTGGTAAAACAGACTACAAAGTAGCCTATGCTATTGTTGCTGTTGTTTATTCTTTGTGTTGTTTTTGTTTTCATGTTTCTTTCTTTCATGGTTTGGTAGACAGTGTAGTGCCATGCTGTGCATGCTTGTTATTGTTAAAATGCATCTAAATGCACATCACAGCATTATTGCCATTTTTGCCATGAGCAAAGTCTGCTTTCTGCAGCTGGCTTGAAGAAGTGCGCTGCCCTTTCTATCGGTATTCCAACATTGGATTTTTTTTTTTTCTAGAAATATCAACCATCTTTCACTCATTTGATATTATTTTTAAATGACTTGCAACAGACCCAAGATAAGCCCATGACTGTATTATTACAAATTAAAGAAATAAAAATGTCATACAAATCACTGTGTAGTAATATTTTATATTGAGCTAGACTGCTAATGCAAACCGACACTTTGGGCTAGTTTCTGTTGTTCTACAGTAAAAGCTTTTCTCAGTGGAACTGTTCATTTAGTCCTAAAAAAGTGCTTCATACATGTGTGGGAAACCAGCTCTTACCTACACATAAAATGGCGGGTCAGTAGGGGTCACTGTGCCCTCTGGACACAGTAGAAATCCAATGTCCATTACAGGGATACTGTGCTGTAGGAGGTGTGATCCTTGCTGTGATGGGATGTTAAACCAAGGTTGTGACTCACATAAAAAAACAGTGCAATGAAACATTTTAAATGGTTTGGTGTTGAGCGAGAATCTGGGTTTCTCGATATGGCCATTCCTCTGAAGCTGATGGACGGCTATGCAGCCCCTATGCAAACCTGAGTCACTCTCATTCTCCAGGTCTTCACTGCAAATGAGAATTACTTCTCAGGTGACCGAACAGGTTAAATAAAGTAAAAAAAAAAAAAAAAACCTCATTATCATCACACGGCAACACAACGGATGGGCTTGGCATAAAATTTACCGCAGAGTTCCGGAACGGTGGCACACTCTCGGCGCCCTTCCCGAGAGGACTGCGACATCATCAGGAATGCAAGAGAGTGACAAAAAAAAAAAATAAAACCTCATCATCACAAGACTCTGAGCGTGAACGTCGAGGTGTGACAATACTCTATTCTTCTCTGTCTCGCTTTTTTTTTTGTCTTCTCTATTTGATTTCAGCGCATCGGAGGCGAACAGCGAGGTGTTCAAAGGAATGTACTCTCCCGTGCCACGCGCTTCACACGGAACGGGGAGATTGCAAAGGAGGAAAGAAATAATTGGGGTTACCTCAGGGAAACCTCTGAAATGAATGGAGATCCGGGAGACCCAAATTAATTTCAATATGTTTTTTTCACCAATGAACAGGCACCAAAAAAGAAAAAAATATATATATATATGATGTAGCGTGTGCAAATTGTAAATTTGAGCACATTAGCAAGGAATAACTGAGCCAGCAGTCCTCCGCTGTCTCTCAGGGAGGATCGGTGTGCTTACACCATGGAAGCTTGTCATAGAGCAAAGGCAAAATAATCCAAAAGTGAGATTGGGTATTAACCAAAAAAAAGGTTCTAAATACGACCCGCTTCCCTACTTATCTATCTGAGGTGGAGGGCATGTTATGACATGTTAAAGATAACTGACACCCTGGTTTTGATCAATTAATCTGCAACCTGTTTAACCTGTTTAACTTGTTTAACAAGTGTGTTCTGTTCGGGGGGGGCGCCTTATTGCCCAAAGGTGGGAAAATTATCCACCACGGTCCCCCCTATGGCAGCTTGTCGCATTTGAGGGTCGTCAATCATTGGCCTGAGCGTTTCATGGAATTCAGCTGACGAATCAACAACCACCGCGAGGGGAGTCGTCTGTCAGTTTGCATCTTCGTTGCATCATTTCCTCTTCAACCCTGACTCTCACCAATCCACCCGCACACACACACACACGTGCGCACACACTCATACACACACACTCCCCTTGCACTTATGATTCTCTCTCCTTTTCCAAAATGCCCTTGTCTTGCCTGGTGGAATCAAAATCGTGAATATGGGCCATGCCGAAGTCTCTGCCCCTTCGTTTTCCCATCTCACCACCGTCCCTCCGAAGGCCAAAGGGAAGTGCGATCCAGTGGTCAATCTCACTACCGTCCCTCAGAGAGCTGAAGGGAAGTGCGATCCGGTGGTCAATCTCACCACCGTCCCTCAGAGAGCTAAAAGGAAGTGTGATCCGGTGGTCAATCTCACCACCGTCCCTCAGAGAGCTAAAAGGAAGTGTGATCCGGTGGTCAATCTCACTACCGTCCCTCAGAGAGCTGAAGGGAAGTGTGATCCGGTGGTCAATCTCACTACCGTCCCTCAGAGAGCTGAAGGGAAGTGTGATCCGGTGGTCAATCTCACCACTGTCCCTCAGAGAGCTAAAGGGAAGTGTGATCCGGTGGTCAATCTCACTACTGTCCCTCAGAGAGCTAAAAGGAAGTGTGATCCGGTGGTCAATCTCTCCACCGTCCCTCAGAGAGCTGAAGGGAGGTGTGATCCGGTGGTCATACAGCACCTGAGTGGAAGATCTCTAATCCAATGCGTCCAGCTCCACGTCAACAGAAGCTTTCAGAGGATGGATTTATAAGCAAGAAGTGAACAAATGCGTATGCCTAAGTATTTCCTGCAGTTGGCAGGACAACAGGAAACAGTGAAAGAGAACACATAGGTGGTCACACAATGTAATTATTTCTTCCAAAAAAATAAATAAATAAGTAAAATAACCCTCATCACAGCATGCTCAAATCATTTATCATGTTTTTGGGAAAATAAAACTTTTTGGGAGCAGGTATCACACTATGCGGTCTCTTTTCCCTTTTTTAAGGATAGATTAACACAATTCATCTCACCTGTGTAATACCTGTGTAAACATTCACAAAGGCTTAGCGACCTTTGATGTGAGAGCGTGACGCTGACCGCTTTCGGCCTTGCATGTGACGGTGAACACGGTGCTTTGGTTTACATGGACCCTCTCTCATGCGTGAGTCAGGGATGAATGAAGATGTGCTGGGGGGGCCCGATGACCACTGCCATTACCCCCATCCACTGGCTGGAGAGGGACACCAGAATGCCCAGGTGGAGGCGGCACAGAGATGGGCCATTGCTTAGCAACCGCGGTCAGGGACACGCTCTCTCTAATTGGATTAATCAGAGGGTGGCGTTTGCGTCGACCGCCGCCCTGGAGGAAACGACAGGCCTTTAATCTCCTGTGACTGCATGCGGACCGACAGCTCTGATTCAGGCAAGCGGGGCGTTCCAGCCCTATTGAACTGCCGGCGAAGGCTGACAGGCGTATGTTGTCCTGAAACTTGTGCTACCCTAGGGCCATGCTATTGCTGGCAATGAAGAACCACTGGTCTCAGTATCAGTATCAGCTGCAGGTTTTGGCCTTAGGAACAAGATGTGTGGTTGCTATCCCATTAGCGTTGCTTCTAGTGGAGGTTGGGGGGTGCCTTATCCACCCCCTTTAATAAAATATATTTACATATCACCAGTTGCCTACATTGTTAGAGGATGACAAAGTTAGCATACACTTGTTTTGTGCATCAGCAGTCATCTATCTGACCAGGAGCGGCGCTAGAGAGCAGCAAGAATAACAAACGTAATTGGCTTACTGCCTATCATACCTCGGTGAGGCTGAGTCAATTATTGCCTTGCCAATACAAGCCTCTGGCCAATGGGAGAACCCCATGTAGGTTGCCCCCGCCCCTTTTGAATGCATCCAATGGGGCTGTTTTACCCAGTCGATTACTCCAATTAAGCACATCAGTGCCGGGGCGTGCCAAAAACAAGTGGAGACCGCAGCCCTACAGTCTCGAGGCGCAGCACTTTTGAGCTCTCTGTCCTTCTCCAGCACACTCTGGGGAGGGGGGGGGTTCACATTCTGCGCATGATAGAGGAAAGAGAAGGGGAAATTAGGGGTGGAGACATGTGGGGGTGGGCTCTCAGCTTGGAGGACACGCAAAATGAACTCCAGGTTGAACGTGTGGATCTGTTGTGAATCCCAGTTTTTTTTTTTTTTTTTGCCAAGATGAGAGAAAGAGAGCTTTGCAGCAGCTGATTGTGAGGTAGTTAAAATTCAAGGATGTATCCTGCCAGGATCCAATTTGCATTATCAGTATTTCAGCAATAATGAGGCGCTCGGTTTCAGCTCTTAATTGGATTGCTTCTCCATGGTCCCTTATTGATATTTTTAAGCTGTAGTTCATTATGATAAGTAATGAGAAGATTATTGACCAGCAGTATCCAACTGCAAACTCCATCTGTGATCTGAGGCAGCCCTGTCAGTTACGGGCCCCAAAGGTGGAGGAAGGCAGAGAGGCTGATGGGAACTGAGAGTCCTCCAGCGTGGCATTACTCATTGCACATAAACACATTGAACAATAATGTGATCCTCGCCCCCCACCCCTCACCCCCCTCCCCCCAAACGCTCCAGCAGAGAACAGTTGGAAAACTGACCTTAAAGGGTTTGCCTTTGTCCCCTACTGTTTCACCTTCCCAGAGTTAAAATAACAACCCCCCCACCCTCCCCTTATGACCGTATCGTGTCCCATCTTGCAGGTCTGGAGTGTCTCCATCGTCATGTTTTACATAAACACTCAGAGCAAAGTTCAGCCGAAGAGTCAAGGCTAAGTCAAACGGCCCAGGCCCTCAGAGAATACGAAGGCATATATAATTCATACGCGGCGGTTTGAGGTTTTAAAGATTCAGGGAAGGAGAGTCCGTCTCATCCCTCTCCTATGTTCCCTGACAGGATTGTGTCTGTCATTCATAAAGCAGGAGCAAAAACCTACTCATGTCTCCCCGGCAGGAGTGAGGTGGATGTTCGGCGAACTCTCAGAACTCGGGACAACGGGAGGAAGAAAAGTTCTGCTGACACCCCCTAAATATCGGGATGAAATAAAAAAAATTACTCTTGATAGAACGAGCAAAGTCACGCTATGCCTACCTGTGTCCTTATCCTGCCTCTGTACCTGAGGGATGATGCAGCCCACCTGTGTGAGCAGGTAAACACGATTTTCCCTTTTAAACCATGACACCAAAAAAGACTCCTTTAGTCATAGCAGGTGTGAGAGAAACATGTAAACCAATTAAGGGATTTGAATGAAGCTTTTGGAAGAAGCACTTTAGATGTCACTATAAAAGGCTATTTCACTCCCACTCTCCCTCTGGCAGGTAGAAGGGTAGGGAATAGGAGGGAAAAAAAGATAATTACCACTATTCTTTATTTAATTCCTGTAAAATATTTGCTAAAAATGGGCAAACTAATAAATAATTCCCTCACACATAAGGAGATACGGTTAACAGCTACAGGAAGCAATGTGTCACATGACCTGAAGGGCCAATAAAACTTTATTCACTAATAATTACGGTATAAATCATCATGAGCTAAGAGGTACTCTGCAGCTTTGAGGGAACTAATAAATTACTCAGTACTTCTGTAAAATGAACATGTTACACTTAGAGCTTCACCTATTAAAAAGCAGTTTTCTAATGAAAGAAGAAAGAAAGTTTGAATATGGATGTAATTGTGGTAGAAAGTATTTTTTCATGTTTTTCATGCAAACATGAACAGATCAGGACACTTGCTAGATCAAT